>VMDR010024219.1:0-15145 GCA_007922815.1 Macrotus californicus | reverse complement strand
TGTTCTTTCATTTGGGCCATTTTTGTTGTCTTGGCGCGCCTGTTACGTAGTAAGGGGCGGAGCCTTAGGTGTTCACCAGGGCAGGGCGGCCACGTCGCTGCGTTGTGACGCTGTTTGTGGGGGAGGGGTCCGAGAGGGAACAATGGCGGCCGCTCCGCTCCCTGCCGGTTACCAGTCACTTTCCACACTACCCACAGTCCAACGGGGCCCCTCTGGTGCTGGCTCCAGTGCCGATCCCCGGTGGGAGGGCCGTGTACGCTCCGGGACCCTGTGGGTCTCTCCAATGAGCTTTCCAGTGAGGCCGGGAGTTTCTCCCGCTGCCGCCGCCCCAACCCCCACAGGAGTTTTCAATCAGAGGCTTTGAGGCTTCACCTCCCCGAGCCAGAGCTCTGGGTTGCAGGGTCAGTCCGGCTCCCGAGCCGTTCCTCCCGTTTATCCTCACGAGGGAGTGGGATGCCCGGTCCGCAGCCGCCACCTCTCCTAGCCAGCCGTGCCTTTCCCGGATCCACCAGCCGCTGCCCCACCGCGCGAGTCCTCTCCGCCCCTCCTACCGGTCTGGATGTATGTTTCTTAGTTTCTTGGTTGTCGAACTTCCATATGCTTCTATTTTCTGTCAGTTCTGGTTGTTTTTTGTTTTAAAATTTGTTGTTGTCCTTCTTTTGGTTGTGCGAGGAGGCACAGTGTGTCTACCTACGCCTCCATCTTGGCCGGAAGTTCGAATGTTTTTCATCTTATTTCTCTTGCTACAATTCTAAAATGGGTGGATAGCCAAACATTTGTAATAGCAAAAGAAAAAGAATACTAGCAAAACCAACTTCAACTGCTTTATTCCAACATTGAGTAGCACAATTTATTCTTTGACCAGATATCTGTTTGTTTAAACAAGAAATGTTGGTTGAACTTTTGGTGCAATATTTGATCACTCGGGATATTGGATTGGATTGGAACCCAGGAGATACCAGAGTTCCTCTGCATGAGAAATGAAGGTAACTTTGTGTAGGGCTGAAACATCAAAGGGTGGGCTGGGGACCCAGAACGAGAGGGGCTTTCTGAAGTCTGAGGAGACATTGAGCCAGTGAAAAATTTCCATTAGTGGTGATTATTGGAAGGAGTTAAAGAAGTAGAGGATGTCTAACATTTAATTTTAAGTTGTCACTTCATGGTGTTGCTATTTAATTCCCTTCCACCTCTCCAAGTCTTTGGGGAATCAGGGGAGTCTGTGTTCCGCATCTGGGTTGACATGGGGACAGTGGATAGAGAACAGGCAGGAGAGACATTCTATTTCTTGAGAAATAATAACCTGGTTTTATTGACCAAAGCGTAAGTCATCCCTTTCCTTGAACTCTCTTTATTACCAAGAGTTCCTGAGCTGGCTGAGAAGGACTCTATTTGAGTCAACACTATTCCCAAATTGTTTTGTGTGATCCCCAAATGGCTCACCTAAGAGCAGGAAAGCTTAACCTCAGTTCTTCCACCACGCGAACCAGGACCAGTAGGCTGTAAGACCTGCAGCGTCACAGCCACTGATGGTCAGGGTGCACACAGGTTGCTGTACGCCACAAAGGATGTGGAATCTTCCCGGGGCTGGACCCTACCATCTTCTTGCTTACCTATGGGCTGCTGCTGGCCACATGGAGACTGCTGCTTAGCAAGATCCCTGCCTTGGACAGACTGGTATTTGGACTCTGTTTTCTCACTTACCTGATTATTTCTTCTTTATGCTTCCCTTGGTTTAAACTCTGTTTTTTTTTTTTAATCCACTCTCATATTTGTCTCTAGAGTATCAGGTGTTCATTCATGTTCCCGTGATAAATATTTTACCTTTGCCCACAGCTGGAAGATGCTCCTAAATTCTTAGTCTTAGCCTTTCCCAGAAGGACCATCAGAGCCGTTGTCTTAATTATGAAATAAACCGAACTCAAACCTGATAAACTAGACTCACCAAGACACAGCCCTCCTGCCTAAGCTTCAACTTAGCTGAAGTACCACTGGCTTCATTGCCTTGCTGTCGACCATCCCTAATGCCTTGCAAATAAAATGCACTCAATGTATATTTCTGAATAAATGGATGAATGTTTTATTCTGATGGGAAAACAAAGGAGAGAAGAGAAATGGCAGAGGCATACCAGTTGAAAAGGAAAGCTATTAAAGCTAAATGTATTCATTTGTCTTTTTACCTAATAGGCAATAAAAGATTGCCCCGTTAGAAGAGACACTCAAGGCTGGATAAGATGCCAAAGGAGCTTTTGTACAATGTTTCCTGATATCCTTAAGCTTGTCATAGTTCCCCCTGGAGCATCTTTCTTAAAGTTCAAAGGCATCAATTATAGATGCAGGGGGAAAAAACACAAAAAGAGAAACAAGAACATGAACAGGGTTATATTCAGTGGAAATTAAGTACATATAGAAATTCATTAGTGAGCTCCCTGGCTTCTCCACAGGTTTGTATTTCATATAAATCACACTTTAACTTGTCCATTAGGCATATGGTAGAGGGATTTTTAAACCAACAAGCAAACAAAGAGCTAGGTTTGGGGTTTGGTCCATTCTCTGCAAATTGTATAATCTTAATCACCAGCCTCTTGAAATTCCAGTTGCCTCATTTGGATATTGGAAATAGTAATTGTTGTCCTATCTGCTTCCAAAAACTATTTTGAGGATCAAGATAAAAGTAATTAGTTATTAATAATTACCCTCCTTTAATAGAGTTGTCTTTGATGAAAAATTGAGTGAGGCGTGGTCCCTCCCCAAACCTGGGTTGGGGGTCTGAGATTATCTCTGGGAGAAGGGGCTGAAGGAGATGTTAGGTCCCGTGCAGAAAGTAGGGCGAGAAGAACCCTGGTCAGATGCATGTCGATGAAAATCTTGTAATGCTTGTGATTTCTCCTTGAACAAAGAGAGCACTCTAAGGAAAGACAAACTAAATTTCACTTCTCTTGCAGATGGATGAGCCTGTGTCCCAATCTTTCTAAACCTCAGTTCCCTCATATGTAAAATGACAAAAATACCAATTCATATACATATTTTCTTTTCACTGTTTCTCATCTACTAGATACCTTCTAGAATTTCTTAAGATTATTGTAACTTTGTTTTGCTTTTTGTGCGGAGATGTGTGTATTAAGGTGTGTTTGTTTGCTTTCTATCCAGTCCTTTTACAGGAGACCCATCTACCATTCTTGGGATATTTTCCCAGGCTTCCTCCCTCACTCTGCCTGTCCTTCCAACTTTTAAGATTCTCCCAAGATATAGGGAGGGCAAAAACTGGGCAAAAACATTTGTTGTACACTCATTTTAAGTCTTTCTTTCTCCCAGCTAACACTTGAGTGTGGTTCTAAGCGTGAGTTTAATTTTCTTCATCTTTATTTATCTTTCCCAAGGTTTAACAGCAAAATTTCCCAGTTTTCCGCCACCTCCACCTCAGCCGCTCCCCAGCTGAATGCTGGCAAGCAGTCTTATTCTTCTGGGGCAGAGATGTTGAAGATGCTGTGAAGCCACATGGAAGTAAATTGGCATAGACCAGAACTTTGTGGAAGAGAAACTCACATTTTTACAAGGTTTGTTATATTTTGTTTAACTGTAGTTGTATATTCTCACAGGGTGAGGCGGCCTAATACAGACAGGAGTCCTGGTGGCCTCCAGTGCACATTGGGATCCTGCTGTTGGGGACATCATGGCGTCCGAGGAGCACCAGCTACAGAAAACTCAATACACTGGGTAAGAGGAGCCTGTGTCCTCTCCTTCTCAGCAGCTCTCCACATTTCCTGTTCATCTCTCTCAACCTACGGCGGGTGGGGAATCAGATCCACTTTCTTAAGGCAATTACCTCACTTCAGAGTTAAGTTCAAACTCATCTATAAACTTTCGGGCTTTTCACTCTGATGATTTGACAGAGACTTGGCAAAATACATGACAAAGATTATGTCTCATTTTGAGTCCAAGGTCACGGTCAGTGTTTGGTGCGAAAGCAGTTTGCACTCACGTGTTGAAGGCTAAGAGGAAACGTTCACTCAGGTAGAGTATCTCTGTGACTTTGAGATTATTTTTCAATACCTTGGCTACCTTCCCAGAGTTCACACCTGAAGGGCAGGTGAGGGCAACATGGGTTTCTTGTTTCAGCTTTCCTGTATGTTGAGCATTAGTCAGATGATCATATCTGACTTTATAGCACACACACACACACACACACAGGCATGCTCACTTATGTGAATAATTACAGCCAATGTATTTCTTTTCAAACTGACCAAACATTCATTTAAACAAGGAACCAATACCTAACAAACAATTACACTGGCATTGACTATGCACATTACAAAATGTTATCTTTTTGGCTTTCGAGAAGAGCTCAAGTTCGGGATCTTTCAAACTCCCACCATGGATTAGAAGTAAGTAACGTACCGTACAGAGATCTAATATTAGACAGCAACGGATCTTACATAAGAACTGAAACAAAGTTAGAAATGAAACAATTTCATGGGAAGGTGAGGGGGTTGGAAATATTTTAAAAATAATGTTTCTCATTGTTGCATGGGTAGTGAGAGTAACTGCCAAAATGTGGGCAAAACGAGAGAATTATGCAATGGGAGGAAAGAAATCAAACATGTAACATAATTTTGACTCTATTGTTATCTGAGTTGGGTTTTTTTTTGAATTAATAATAAAATTAGGCAGGTGGAATGAGTCAGTTGATGACTCAGGAAGGCCATAGGAAACCTAAAACTGTTAAGCAAACGCTCTTCCTTACCATGAATTTTGTTTTCTCTAAATGGTCTTTCAACAGAAAACTTAATCTACCAGAAGATCTGTACCAGCAAGTACCCCCTCCACACACACCCCACCTGACTCTAAACCTTTGTGAAAATGATGAATTTCTAAGACATGTTGTTCACCTAATTTCTTTCACATTAAGGAAAGCAAATAATTTTAGGGAGCTGTCTAGAAGTGCCCAGGAGAGATGGTGCTCGTGGGGTGCTGGGGTTAAAATCAGGGAAGTGGCCTCTAGTTTCTGTCCTTAAAAGAGACGGTGAGTACCCTGGGTTCAGGCCTCACTCTTCCTAGTGCTTCACGTGGTTTTTCTAACTCATCTACCTGCTAGCACCTCTCTCCTGTGTTTCCACCACACTGCTTCCAAAGTGATCCTTCTAAATTGTCATTGATATTATTAGCAAACTGTTTTCTCTCTCGAAAAGCCCCAACTTACCTTTCAGTCTTTTTTATAATTAATTCACATGCTCTTTTTACAGGTTCTCAAGAAGTGCCTATGGTCAGAGCACGATTAACGTCTTTTCCTTGGGACCACGACCCTATGCTCACTCATCTCTGTGCATGGACTGTCTGTTTTTGCTGTGGTCTGAACCCATAAATGTATGTCCCTCGGTGCAGAGGTTTGTGAACTACACTCTTGGCTCTCCAGGAGTCCACAGAGGTTTCTCATCTGTGTCCAAGGAGTATAAGATGGGTCCTGATCCTCCTACCTGCTTTACTCGTGGCAGATCAATTTTTTTTTTGGCTTTATGTAGCGGATTACCATGTACAGTTCTGTTGGATTAAAAAGGCTCCACTGCTGAATGATAACATAAATTGAAAAGTACTGGCAAAGCTAAAGTTGATCATCATTTTTGGAAAAATCACTTCCCATGTCTGTTTCATTAAGTGTGGTTAAATATCACCAGTATCAAAGCATTTGAAAGACAGCATTCATTTCATTGGTTTTTATATCTTGTGAGTCAATGCAAAAGAAATAGGTTACTGCATGTTTCCTCAGTGGCGAAGCTGTGTTTCCATAGTTTATTTGTGAGTTTGGAAGGCTGAGGAGCACGAGGGGGCAGTGACTCAGAACACAGGGATTTAGGAGGCACTTACCCGCCGAGCTGCCGCAGTGACCTGAAGAAGACTGAATGTGCTTCCCCACAGGCTTACTGCAAGGATAAGACACCGACCCTGAGGATGAACTGCGTGCATTAAACTCTACTTTCAATTAGGTGAGTGTAAATAGAATTAGTTTTCCTTTTCTATAGGGTATGAGATGGCTGAGCCTCAGTGTGGAGATTTTGAAGACATCCGTGTAGCTGGACTTGGGCAAGGCCTTTGGAGAAGCTCTTCCAGCACACAGGTTTCCCTTTTCCAGGGTGTTGGACCATCATTTTCTCTTTCCTCATGAGAACTGGTTCCCCTTCTTAGCCTTCTCCACTGGCCTCCTGCTGTGTCCCTTCCCCTTTGCTTTCACAGATGTTCTCAGCTGCAGCCCTTGTCTTGTGTTTCTGACACGGAGCCACGAAGGGGGAACTGCCTCTGCCTCCCACCATGCAGCCCAGGATCTGAGGCCCTGGTCTGCCTAGGGCTGAGCTGGTTCCTGAGACATGGGCTTTCAGAGCCTAACCCGGGAGGGTGCCAGGCATCTTTCCCTCTCATCATCCTCTTTAGCTCAACTTAGTTCCTTTAAGACTCTGTCTTGGCTCAAGGAAGTTCACCAAGAACCTGCTAAGAGGCACTTTGTAATAAGGCAGTCCCCAAGTTCTAGGTCTTTCCACTGAGCCGTACAGATTCTCAGCCCAAGAACGGCTCTGCTTGGATGGTGCTCACTGCTGCCACCTCTGCAGAAGCCTGTGGGAGCTGAAGCTTCAGACCCGAAACTCCTCTGTCCCTGCTCTCGTGGTCTGGTCGGTAGTTTTGTGGCTGCGACTCCTGGTAGTGACCCTTGGCTTGGCAAATTCTGGTTCCTTACTTCTATCGTGATGCCCTGGAGGATGTCCCTCAGGGAATACACAGGCATGCCATCCATCAATGGCCAGTGAATGAGTTAACATCAGGGATTAATGAAAACGTAACAATAATCTTAAAATTCAAATGCAAACCCAGCTCTCTGCCTTTTAGCAAGAACAAAGTGCCCATGGAATCATCAAGGAAGAATATGATGTCCATGGAATTTTCAGGTGTTCTAATGCTGGTAAGCTGTTTTAGTTCACCTCAGTAGCCTGAAGGTTACCTTCTGGTCAGGCAACAGTAAATGGTGGCAGTTTTCCAGAGATAGGTTCTCTGAGCTGAGCCTAGTAAATCAACACTGAGTACTGGTTGAAGATCCTGCTGTGAGCAGGGGGAACTCTAGGTGTTTTGTGACAAGGTCCTTACCAACAGGGAGTGGACACTGACGGGCAGTAATGCCGTCTGCCTCTCAGGAAAGGTGTCTGCTGCATTACTCCCTTTTATTCATTCACTCCTTCATTCATTCCACAAATATTTTTGAGCCAACACCAGGCATTATTCTAGGCATTGGGTATATGGCAGTAGAAAAAAAAGAGAAAAATATCCCTGTCTCTATGGAGCTTCCATGGGAGGGAAGAAAGGCTCAATCAACAGAGAGATACAAATGCTGCGGAGAAAAGTAAAGCTGAAGGGAGAAGGAAATGCTTGAGGAGGGGCTGCAATTGAGAAAGGGCAAAAGGGCATTTCCAAAGAGAAGGTGACATTTAAGCAAAGACTTAAAGAAGTAAGAGAGCACAGGGACATGGGCTGATGGAGGAGGGGCTTCCTGGTGGGGAGGAAGACTAATGCCTGGCTGCTGAGGATAGTGCACGCCTGGAGAGTTAGAAGACTCGTGAGAGGCCAGCATGGCTGGATTGGAGTGAAGAGGGTGAGCGAATACAGCAGGGGCTCTCTTAGGCCACCTGCCTGCAGGCTGGCCCGGGAAGGCCCCAGCCCTTCCACTTAGGGAGTACTGCCCACACCTTTACTCTGGGACATCTCCCTTGTCTCACTGTGGGCCGTGGAGCTCTCACCTGGCAATTGATGACCTAGGTTTAAATCCCTCCCTCGTCCCTAATTCACACAGGCCTCGTGACCTCTTCTGGCCTAGATTGCTTCATCATGGGACAGAAAATTGGACTTGTTGATTTCCATCTCTTCTCAGCACTGAAGTTCAACTGTTCTTTTAAAAACTCACTTTAATGTATTAGCATTTGATTTCATATGTTAATATGCCCTTTCCTAAAGAATTTATTATAAAAATTTTCTTTTTTTTTTTTTACCTACAACATACAAATGAAAAACAAAAGCTTTTGAGATACAGTAAAATGTTTTAAATTTTATTATTATTACTATTATTTTGTTTGCAAATTTATATTTTTAAAAATATTTTATTTATTTATTTTTAGAGAGAGGAGAAGGGAGGGAGATAAGGAGAGACACATCAATGTGTGGTTGCCTCTCATGCATCCCCAACTGGGGACCTGGCCGGCAACCCAGGCCTGTGCCCTGACTGGGAATTGAACCAGCAACCCTTTGGTTCGTAGGCTGACACTCAATCCACTGAACCACATCAGCCAAGCCTATGTTAGCAAATTTATAGGAAATTACTCGTGGGCTAAGAAAAAGAGGAAAAGTTTAATCTTCTTTTTTATCTTCCTATACCACCATTAGATAACTACACATCTATCAATTCATTTTCTAACCTCAAAATAGGTGAAAGAAGGTAAAGGAAATAGCATTAGTGACTTTGACAGCAGAGGAAACTGAAAGTGGTCAATTTTAGGACATCACTCACCCAGTTAATGGCAGAAACAATATTAGAACCAGTGTCTCTGGGGTCTGAGTCTTATGATGTTTTTCCCCTCAAGTTGCAGTGAGAACCACAGAGGCATTTAATAATAATGTCTATAGACATCACCACCAAAATAACCCTGGAGGAAGCTGATGGAACGGCTTGCATCTGGCACTCCTTCGTCTCAGTCTGCGTTGCCCCTCACTATACAGCACACCCTCCCATCACGAGTTACCTCCGTTCATTCCACCCCTAACACCCCGAGGAGCACCCAAGTTTAACACCACCCAGGGAGGGAAATAGTTGAGATGCAATGTCACCTGTGCCGTAGGTGAGATGTGAGCTGTGTGCACGACACACAGCTGGTGAAACACTAATGACTCTGGTTCTGGAGACTGAGAAGGTTGCACAGAGAAGATGATACTTCAGCTGACTTGGAGCAGATGAGTGGGAGTTTGCCAGGCACAGAAAAGAGCAAATGGCATCCAGGCAGGCTCATTACGTACAAAAGCATGCTTGTGGGAAAGTGAGTGGTACATATGGAACCCGTGGTGCTCCGGCGTGGGGAGAGCCAACAGTGAGCTGAGGGTGGAAGGGAGATGAGGCCTAAGGAAGTAACTTGAGAGAAGTGTCACATGTTAAATTTCACATGTTCAACATCAACGGGCATACGCAAAGTGAAAATGTCACCTATGGGGAGGAAATCCGGTCCTCGGGATGTCTTCTACCTTTTTCTTGGGTTTGAAAGTGAACTTGAGGATTCTCTCATTTCCTGCCCTCCCTTTGCTCCCACGTCCTGTCCTGCCTCTGCTCAACTGCTGTGGGTCGGGGCAAGTCTTTCCTCCCCCTTTCTTCCTCCCTGCTTTTCTCCTGGAGGCCGACTCCTTGGATAGAGCACAGACCCACACTTATTTCTATTTCAGTCCCTTTGTCTGCCAGAACCCAGGAGGGAGCGTTAGGCTGGATGGAAGCTTTTCCTCCAGGGATTTCACCCACTCGGGGGGGGGAATGTGTAAAGGAGACCCTTCCCCTGGGGGCGGGATGAGTGTGGCCAAATACCACCCCGCCCCTGAGCTTGGGAAGGAGCTCTGGCAGCACGTTTCTGAAGAGAAGACTTAATTTCTGAGCCTAGAAAATGTACCTGACTCTTAGACCCTGAAAATACTCTTTCAAGATGAAAAAAAACAACAATCCTTCTTTTTAAATGGGGTAACATCTCTGGAGTACATCGTTCCCAAAATAAGATCCTCCGATTTGGAAAAATCTAGCTGAAATAAATGAAAATAACAGATGGAAGAGAAATAACAGAAGCCATCCAAAGAACAGCAAGAGAGATGAAGCAGGGAATCATCTGTCTAGAAAATGGTACTCAGTTGTACTTTTGAAATTAAAGGTACATTGACTTCTGAAGAGACTGTGATTTTTCTCTTGACAGTTCCCCGCACACATTATGTCCTTTCTGGGCCAAGGTTAGCGCATAAGAGGTACAGTTTGCTTTTCTATTCCTGCTTCTCCCATTCAGGGGGTTTCCATCTGTTCGAAGGCATTAAGATCAATGGTGCTGGTCTCCTGGATAAAGGTCTGGGCTCTTGGCAGAGTGCTGGATAAATACAACGTCATGCTATTAGCATAGGGATGTTTAATAACAGATTATTTGTGTCCTTTTAGGTTTGTCTGAGCACAACTGTGGGTGAACTGGGCCTCCTCAGCAGCTCACAGAGTGCCCATGACGGCAGGGCTGGGCTTCTGCTCCTCTGCTTAGCCCTGGGGGCCCTGTGGCGGGGACAGAGAGCTGCCCTGGTGTGCTGCTCATCTTAAAAAACACAATTCTGCTCCCTCATTGACATCAGAGCCTATGGGCTGCATAATTCATTAGTCTATCTCTGTTCTATTCTTCGTTTTGAGACTGGACACATTGCTGACTGCCTGTTTCCTTCGCCCTCCTGATGTTCCCTGAAGGACTCGGAGGGGCCCACCCCCTGGGAGGCAGCAGATTAGGGTTTTGCCCCTGCCTGTGCCGGCACCCTGTCTAGCTGCTGCCCCCTCTTTCTGGTTGCTGAGAGGTGTTTTTACAAGTCTCCAATCCAGTTTCTAACTTCAGTCTGTACTCTGTTTGTATAGTCAAAAAGAACTGAATGTCTCACTTGGTTTTAAGTTTAGAGAGAGCTGGTCACGAGCCACTAGCATTTTGTTCCTGTCCACTCTCCCCTTCCTCCAGCTCTCTGAGCTCTCCAGCTCTCTGAGAGTCAAAGGGACAGCCTGGGCAAAGGCATTTGTGACCTGAAATCTCATCATTGAAAATGTCCCTGCAGAAGAAGAAGGTAGGGGAGGAGAAGAGAGAGAGATGGAGAGAGAGATGTGTAAGGACCACCTCAGCACTCTGTTTCCCATAGGAATGTGCCCCTTCCATTCTTCATTTAGAATGTCCTACAAAAGCTAAAGGGAATGAATTTGCACGTCAACCCCACTGTGTCCCTGAGAAAGCTTCTGAGAAGCCCGGGGTGGGGGTTGACATGCCATTTACTGATTTCCTGTTTCATTGTGTGATTACAAATAAGTGCTAAGTAACCTGGGGGCTGTATTAAAATGAGGTGCTATAGTGTTTCCTAAAATGTCAATGTAAGCCCTTCCAAAGTGAAAGCTGGACAGGGTCTGAAAAACAATAAACTATACACTCGTAACTTTTCCCAAGCCCTCCTCTCCAATTTTTGTAAACTCTTACAGCAAGAAGTGATGTAAGTACTTTCTAACTCCCCAGTATCAGGGAGGGGGCCCGGAGTGCATGTTCCCAGTCAATGGATGAGGCAGGAAGAGTCGCCTACTCTCAGCCCCCTGCATTGCTCCTGATCTTTCTGCCACCTTTCTGATTGTCATGGGGTAGTAGGTGGCAGCAGTGAAGGGAGACTCATGGGAGAGGAGGAGGTGCTAATAACCAGATGCACTGGGGAGTGAAGTGGGATGGATGAGTGAGAGACAGTAAACTTCCCACTGGAAATTCTCAAGCAGAGAAGCTATTGTAGCAATAGTTTGGCTTCAAGTTTGAACGTTAGGCCAAAGTGGTCCATCTGCTTGCCATCAAAGCTTCCCAGATTGTTGCTTTGCTTTTTCTTTCTTTTTCTTCCAGCTGCTAGGAAAGAGCATGTTCTTTTGTGTAGTCTGCATCATTGGAACTTGACAGCAGTCTCTTGCCTTTTGTGGCAACATAAACCCAATAAAGACAGGGTGGCAGGGGAACAAACCTTTTTCTGAAACAAGATGAGAGAGATTGTTGAAGAAAAGAGAATCAATATCAGTCTGTAGGCGAAAGACCCCCCTTTTTTCAATCTGGCTCCATCATTTCTTGTTTTCCACATCATTTTTGCCTTAATTATCAAGAACATCTGACATCATTGAACAACTGCCTCCCACAATTTGTTGGTGTCCATTTTCCTTCCTGATTAGGTTTACCTAGTTTAGGCCAAATTCTTTTCAGTTCCGTCCATGGAACCCAGGACCTCACTGCTGGACTTTTTCCAGACAGACATATCTACTGTGTCCCCTTCCTCCAGTAACAGCCCCTCATCCCGAGCCCTTGCATCCTGGCTTCTGCCTTCACTAATGTTGAAACTGCTCCTGTAAAGATCATCCTTGGTTTTAAAATAGCAAACGGTTTCAATGCTCACTCTTCCAAATTCCCCATAACTCTGTCTCTTTTCCTTAAAACTGTCACCTCCCCATTTTCAAAACTCCTCTCTCTCCTCTCTCCTACCCTAGAAAGTTGGATGCACCCCATGGTTTTCTTTTTGTCCCCCTCTTGCCAATTCCATCCACACTTACACTCTCACCATTTACCTCCCCATTTCCAGAGTTGGCACTTAATTCTGTGCTCCTGAGCCCTTCTTTTCTACCTGCCTGATGAACCTCTTGAACACATTGTCTCATGGGCAAGTCAAACTCAATATTTCTAACTGAACTTGCCTACTTTTCTGCTCAACCTATCACTCCTCTCTGTTCCCCATTTCCAAGGTACTCAGGGCCACCATTGATCATACTTTCATCTTTCATCATCTTTCATCCATCATCTTTCCAGTCCATTCCCATTTTCATTACTCTACTGAGATACTTGACACCTCTTGTCCAGGTTATTGTCATAATAAAGATGATTTCTTTCATGCTCCTCCCTACTCAAACATCACCATATTTCACAAACGATAGTTGGGGCTTCCAGAGTCATAGCTGTGATTATGTAACTCTTCCTGCTCAGAAACCTTGCATGATGGCTCTCCATTAACTCTCAAAGTAAACCTTTTGCCTTAGCTTTTAAAATACCCTTGATGATCTGGTCCCAGTTTAGTTTTTTAATTGTATCTCCTACCACTCAGTTAAAAACTAAAACATGTGATATTTCCTTCCTATGCTTTATATTTTTATACTGCCTTCATTCTTCTTTCTCTTTCTGCTCTGTTCTTTCTGCATTCCCCCCAAACATTAGACACCCAACCCCACCTCTCTTTGAAAGATTCCATCTCTTTCGTGAAGTCTATGCTAACTACCCCATTCTTTTTTCCATTTCAGAACATCCATTATTGTTTGTACTGATCAGTCTTGGCATTATCACACTTCAACTTATTTTAAGACAGTGATGTACAAGTTATCTGTTCTGCCAAACTCGTAGGAAACAGGGAAACTTGTCTTATGCATTTTTAAAACTTCCTCCAGCACATAGCACACAGCCTTCCTTGCCTAGTAGGTGTCCTATTTGTTACAGAAATGGAATTCATCTGGATTTTCCTTCCCATACTTGGTTAACAATGAAAACTACCTTTATCTCCTTCTCTCCCACTCCTCCCCCCCTACCCCATTTATATATAAAACACAGACTGCTGCCATATGGTGCCTTTCTAAACACACTCTTGTGGGAGAGGAAGAGACATGTTATTACAGACTACTGATCCTTTAGCTGTATGAAATGACAATTCTAACTTAACAGCAGATAGTTGGTTTAAAGTTTTGTAGTTTAAATGATATTCTGCTGGATGATTTAACCTCCTTTACCAGGAAGTTGATTGATAGATACATGCCATAAATATTGCATTATTTTAACTTTTAAGATTTTAATATGTGACACCCTTTAACAACCTGGAAAATCAAAAATCCATTGTGGGAGGTAGGTATAAAACTGGAAGGGACAGTTTTCTCCTTACTTTAATATAATCAAACTTGTTGTGTCAAAAGTGTCATTTTGATTTGATAGATCAAATAAAGAATAAAAATGGGAGAAGTCGAGGCAAACCGTTCTGCATAATGAGCATATGACAGACTTCTGTTACTGACCAAGGAGAAGTATGCCTACTACCTTTTATCTGTCCAACTGATGAAAACTCAGCCTCTAGAAAGAAAACACAAGGCAGTTGCAACTATTTGAAGACTCAGAAAACCGAACCAGCAGTCAGGAACAGGAGAAAAGTCAAAACTTGAAGAATAGCCAGTACTGGTGAGTTTCTTATTTTTTTCCTCCTATATGGCTCAGCTTTCATTCATGGAAGATCTCCAGTCTGAGAAGAGGAACTACAGCAAGAGGTATGAAGAATAAAACCCCAAAGAAAGCCATCTTTCTTGTCAGAAGACCAATAACAGGGGCTTCTGAAAGTCAGAGAAGGGGGGGATGAGACCCCTGTTGTTTGGCTGTTTCCCTCTCTCCCCCTCTTTTTCCTGGCCATGCCTGAGGCCAACCCCAGGCAGGTGCTGCGCTACCTACACCTGGTGGTGGTGGGCTCATCCAAACCCCAAGAGATAACGCATCTCTGTGGTCAGAGGAACTAGAAAAAATGGTCTCTGCGATCTTAATAGTGTGTGGGTGGGCATCCTTTTGCTTGTTTTCCCTCTTTTACCCTCTTTATTCCAAATATGACCCTGCTCCCCACAATCACACAAAACAATGCCACACTATGAGGTTGAAAACCCAAAGAGGGACTCATCTTTCTGGCTAGAGGTATAGCTTCTCCAAAAAATATAGTCCACAATCTAATAAATAAATTGAAAGAAAGTACTAAAAAACTTTCAGAAAAGAGGGGAGTCAAGTAAAAAACTAAAGAGCACTAGAGAAAAGCAAATAATAAAATGTAGATTTAAATTAAAATGTCTATAATTTCAGTAAATATAAATTCTTTAAATAAACAAAATCAAAATTAGGACTGTTCAGCTGGAGAAAAAAATCCAAAACTCAAGTATATTATGTCTATAGTAAACCTACAACAAATACAAAATCATAGATAGGTAAAAAATTAAAAAGACAAAAAATTATATGTCATGCCAAAATAAATCAAAGGAAAGGTGGAGATGGTGTAGTAATATCAGATTAAGCAGAGTTCAAATAAAAAATAAAATACCAAGAATAAAGACATGTATCACATAATGATAAAAAAGGTTAATTTATCAAAAAAGATATAACTCTAAGTATATATGCACCTAACAACAGAGTTTCAATATTCGTGCAGCAAAAACTAAAGGAGCTGAAAAGAAAAATAGAAAAATCTACAACTTCAGTTGAAAACTCAATAGTCTTTCAGTAATTGACATAACAAATACATGCAAAATCAACAAGATGATAGATACCTCAAAATCGCTGTTACC
>VMDR010024218.1:0-15147 GCA_007922815.1 Macrotus californicus | reverse complement strand
TCATATGTACGACCCATGGACATGAACTAAGGGGTGGGGATTGCTGGAGGAAAGGAGGTTACCAGGCAAAGGTGGGGAAAGGGAGAAAAAATGGGACAACTGTAATAAATAATCAATTAAATATATTTTAAAAGTAAATAAATAATTCAAATCAGAAGAAAAAATGTTTCATGACAAAATTCCAAGTTTAGAAAGATTCAGAATAGCTTTAAAATTAACTACTTAAAAAGTTTTTGAAAACTTTAAAATTATCAATGGGAAAAATTATCTTAAGGAAGTTCAAATAGTTAGATTTTTTGTATTAAAAGCTAATTTCTCTATTTAACAAAATATCGTTAAATAAGCATTATCAAGCATCCACTATGTTAAGTACCTACTTCAAGCAACTGTGCTTTGTAAAGAACAGATGGAAGCAGCTTTCACTTCCTCACAGGCCTCACTGGCACAGTTCAAATCATGCTGTTCACAGCCTTAGCAGACTTGATAAGTAGGTCCTAAGACTTATTTGTTCAAACACATACCTGCTTAAAAAAATGAATAAATAGAACATTCGGAATCTTTTTACAATTTTTTTTTCCTGGAGCTTTGCCCATATGACTAAAACCCTGATTTCTAAGGTTTGTGAGAGGAGATGATTTAGCCTAGCTCATTTTTATAAAAATCCAATGTCTGTGTCTGCAGAATGACAAAGTAAATTATTTTCAAATTTTCAATTTCAGCTAAGCTCATTACTTAAAATCATATAAACTACCCCCACAGGGTAGTTTTGAAAGTTAAATTACATATGTTTATACATCACCTAATACAGTGTAAGAACACAGTAAGTGATAGTTTTTAGTGTTATTATTCATAGCCATGGCAATAAGGAAGAAGATTCATATCCACATTTTAAGCTGCATAGCATTAATCTTTCATTTTGTGTGGCTACTATGCTCCACAGTGCAAATATAACCCATGTAATAACAGCTTTCATATTAAAACTTTAAGTATTTTCAAATTATTGAGAGACCTTCACTGGTCTAAATTTTCATACATAAATTTCTCATAATAATTCTTCCATATTCATTTCATCATCTTACGAAGGAAGAAACTGAGCTTCCCAGAGTGAAATATTCTTGCCAAGTTGATCTGGTTAGTAAGTGGCAGAACCAGTATTCAAACCTAGACTTGTCTGACTCCAGAGTCTTTCCATTTGTCATGCTGCCTCTACCGGGAAATTTTTGTTCATAAAATTGAATTTATAAAATTGTTTTCCAAACTGTTTTTTTCTTCTTGAGTCCAGAATTCCTAACTCCCAAAAGATCTCTGGGATTTGCTAACCACGACTTCAACAAAACTACACACAAAGAAAATTTTTCTACAGTTTGATTCTGTTACATAGAATAATATTCCAATATCAAAAAAAGCTGAAGGTGATTTTAGAGTGACAAAAGTATCACCTGGACAACTAAGGTCTGGACTGGTAACGTACAGTTCTTTTCCATCTCCCACTTTGTCTTTTATATTACAGAAACCAAAAGACAAGATGCAGGAATCTCAGGTAGAGGTTTCCTCATTGAAGTGAACACATCCACACTACCTTGTGATACCTGCTATCTTCTCTCATGGTTGAAAAGACTACGGCAAATTTAAAAACCACACCAGGCCCTGGCCAAAATTATTGGGTGATAAACATGGAGAGTATGAAATGTTTTTTACTTTAAAATGGGAATACAGTCATGGTCAAAATTGCCACCAGCTTTGCTGATACATGTCAGCTTCTAGACTGACAAAGCAATTCTGCAGAGGAAAATTTTATGGATCAAAAGTTGGTTCCCACTAGAAAGTTCAAGAGAGATGGAAAGGCAAACTGAGTAGTTAACCCTGAAATAAATAAAATCATATTCTTAGGGCAGGCAAGGAATCTTCACGAAGATTTCTTGTATAAAAATGAATAAGACTTGAAGTATTTTTAAGGCAAAGTTGAAATTAAACAAATTAATATAATTTAATAATGAATTATGGCTTTCTTAAAACACATAGTGGTGATTTTAAAGGCAAGTATTTATTTAAATAGTCTGAATTTCCCTCTAATCTGATTTCTCATTTTCTTTCTGAATTAAACAATTTTTAAAGAACTTAACATATTCACTGATGGTATATATTTTGTTCAATTTCTTATCTAAATGCAGAATTGATGTCTTTAATCTACTCAATAGTCAGAAATTATAGTGGAATGAGGAGGAATATCCCAGACTTCTTTGCCTGGTCATTCTAGTCAGTCCCATAACCTCAAGTACAACTGGCTGAGCTAAACACATATCGATACAAACAAAACTGCAAGAGACCTGGCATTTCTTCATGTATTGTCTGAACATTTTCCATTAGGCAATGCCAGCTCCACCACCACTTAGCTACTCCTATTCTAGTTGAAATCAAAACTCCGACATCTGGAAAGAATAATCCTAATTTTTAACATGTTAGTCCTTTGAGGGCTCATGAGAGTTAGAGAAAATAAGAGTCCCTCCAGAATGTCTAAGTCACTTAGACTAGACAGTGAAGTTGTGAAAAATAGTCTTTCTTTTCCTTACATTTGTAGTTAAAGAGGAAGAGCCAAAATCAAATATGTACAAGGAGCTGCCTTTTATTGTCATTTATGCTGTCTTACAAACCTTAGGGATTCTAGTGGCGCTTGCAGCTTTAGCAGGAGTATTCTCCCCGTAAATTCTTAAATGCTAGCTGAGGGCGATGGCATTATTGCTTGTTAAATCCTCTGAATCTTAAGTGACCGTATAGATTATGGTCGTGTCCATGTTAGGAAGCCTCATGAGGCAACAGGAAGAACAAGGGCTTTAGGGTCAGGCAGGCCTGTTTCAATCCTAGCTCTGCCACTTACTGGTTTGTTACCTTGGGCAAATTACTAAACTCTCAGATCCGAGGTTCCCTCATTTATAACGGAGGGCTAACCTGGGATAACATTACAATTTCGAGATGGAACGTGCTACACTCTAGCATTGCTTAAGATATAGTAAGTACTCAATAAGTACTGGTTGAAAGAAAATTGAATGATAAATCTACTTGTTTCAGACCCTTAAAACCCCTTGGAAAAAACAATGAAGAGACTTGAATACTGCTAGATAGTGATGACATTGAGTTCTCAGGGGTGAAACCCAACTAATGTCCTTGGGTTCCCTTTTTTGGACAGAAAATCTCATTCCCTGTGGAAAAATATTCCCCAGTTCTAAGAACTGGGCCACAAACGCTGCTCCAAGAACAGTGGCAAAAGTATCAACACTGATGGAAGGCAACCCTGGGGCAAGGCAAGAGAAACAAAGTGGTTGCAACAGTAAAAACCACAGCCCAGAGCCAGGAGCACTCAGGGTGGGCTACAGCCTAAGAGAGGCCAGTCAAAGCACCTGGTGAAATCAGAGCACAGGCTGTCACCATGACTACCATGCCCTTGGTTACCTTGGTAACAAGGACTACAGAGAAGAATCATATTCAACTCAGCCAATGTTTATTCATTCAGTCCAGTGTAAAAGCCATGGCTTGGGTTCCTTTTCTGATATGACTATGAGATTTATAAAAAGAAAAGTAATTACATGGAATTTTGGCATAGATAGACAGCAAAATTGATGTGAATGAACAAAGGCGAGAATGTAAAACAATCAAAACCCACAGTTTCTTGATTATTTTGAAACAAGCACTTCGCAGATCCTTGACTGTGAACTGGATACAACTCTACTTTCTCCACAAGGTAGTTCTAAGTTTATGATGAGATTGTATACTTAGAAGTTCTTGGAAAGGTGAGATCGAGTTTTGTTCTCATTTTAGGAAACAAAAGCAATCTCTTAAGAAATAGTATGGAGGAAGTTTCAGCACCAGGGGTAATTTAAGCTTAAGGTGGATCCAGTTCAGAACTCTCAAAGACCTTGTCATCTAGTCCAGGAGGCTGACATAAAAACAACTATCATAAGTTATGCAGTAGATGAGTTAAGGAAGTGCTACAGAAACACAGTGAATTATGCTTGGGAGATCACTGAGCAGGTGACGTAGGAGTGTGTAGGCGTTTGCCAAGAGAGCGAGTGTAAAGGATGTCTGGGTGCAGGCAGGAGGGGTAGGACCTTTCAGGTAAAAGGGGCCATGTGAGCAAGGGCACAGAGGCATGAAAACGCACAGATGTCTGGGGGTCAGCAAGTATTCTTGTTTGACCACAGTGTAAGACACATGAGAAGGAATAGGTAGAGACTAGAAAATTAATCTAGTATCAGTGTGTAAAGCCATATTAAGGAACTTGACCTTTTTTCATTAGGCAACAAGAACATCACTCAAGGCTGTTAAGCAAGGAAAGTGACATAATCAGACTCCTGTTTCAGAGAGCTCACCCCAGCAGCAGTGAGCAAAACCAGTTGAAGATAATTGCAAGGGGCTGTATAGTTATTGCCAAATATGTGTCACTTAAATGCTTTGCTCCAGAGGGCCAGGAAGACTGTGTTTTGCCCACTGCTGTATCACACTGGAGACAGAGTGCCTAACATGTGTCTCGTATATGGCAGGGCTTCGTAAGTACTTGTAAAATTAATTCCTTGCTATTGGAATGATTGTGAAGTTTTGCTTTGTTTTTTACAGATGTACCTTAACCTTATTTAACGCTAATGCTGCAATATGTGATACTATTCTGGCAAATTTGTATCTTAGTCACCTTTATCTTCCCAACCCCCTGCTGACTCTCCAACATATAATAAGAGTTCAGTGAATCCCTGTGACCTGGACTGAACATAAAAGCATTCTCAAGACCTCCCCTAATGGACACAGGGAGTGTGAGACCTACTACAGACCTTTAGCAAAACAAAAGTATCCAAATTATTCAAGGCATATTTCATCTTGACTGAATTTTCAAAACTGGTTGGTCCACTCCTGAAAAGTATGGTTTGGCCAAAAAGTCTATTTAGTTTTTTCCATAAAATAAAGGAGACATTTTTTGTTTTCACCAATAACTTTATTGATTTGGATATTTTGAGTATGTCAGCTATCTCTCACATAGAATAATGTTGATTGTTCTCAATTAATGTCTCAATTTGATCGCTATCAACTTCAACTGGTCTTCCCGACTGTGGAACATCATCTAGCAAAAAATCTCCAGCATGAAACTTCACAAACTATTTTTGACATGTTCCATCAAGCACCTTCTCCATATACTTCACAAATCTTTATTTCATGTTTCAGTTGCAGTTTTTACCTTTCCTAAAGTAATAAAGCATAATGTGCTGAAAATGTTGCGTATTTTCTCCATCTTCAATATTAAAATGGCTATGCAAGAATTCACCAATTTTGATAATTTTTATAAATGCATGCTGATATGACAGCTGTCACAATACAATCTAACAAAATTGTTTCACATGAAGTTAGACAACTGAGTGCTAGTACAGCCATGTTACAGAAAAAAACAAATGGAACTTTCGGCCAATTCATACAATAACCACCCTCTGAAACTCATACATATATGTTTTCACTGGTGTGTGCACTATGACATACAAAAATATGACAAATCAGTACTGACCCAATGGACTTCTAGAAGTGAATGAGCACAGTGGTTTAATTTCCAAGTTGTGATGAAAATATTAAATTTAGAAGGGGAAAATCAGTGAGTTAATAAAAATAATTATTAGTAATATTAGTTACCATTTTTTGGTCTAATAGCAATTTCACATAAAGCAAACTAACGTTTCAATACAAGTCTGTCATGTTTTTGAATAACTCTTCATGACAATGGATCCAAATAAATTCAAAGACAAGGGAAAAAACTAGTCTTTTTTACTAGATGTATAAAATAAAATTTACTATTTTAGGAAGCTTATTACGGATTAAATTCTAAAGTTTATTAGGAATGTTAGATAAATTAAGGTACTGAGGCAAATTTTATTTACTTCGTGGTAAGATTTTAAAAACTTTTTAAAACTTCCAATATAATTTTTATATAAGCTAACAATTCTTATAGAACATATCTACATAGGACTAAATCCAACAGCCAAAGATTTGAAATTCCATCAAACCAGTTTTCATCATTACCTAGAATAATAAAACAATGTTTTTTACTAAATTCAGTCAAGTTTATTTGCATGTGTGGATATAACCACATTGTGGGCAAGACTTGCAAATGACATTAAGACCTATTCCATCCTAAAATGGCTTACCCCACATGCAACTGACTTGGCAAACAAACAAGATAATTTATAAACAAATAAAGTTTAGCAATCCAAGAGTTGCTGCTGAACAAAGAACAGTAGAAAAATACAAACATAATGCCAGGAAAAAGGACTCTGGTTGATTACAGGAAGTGTTTCCAATAACCAAGAAGAGATGCGGTAAATATGAGAAAATAAGAGCAAACAACACGTAAGTCCCATGAAACAAAAGGGAAGCAGATGGGACCCCAGACAGCAATATCTTCCCCACTCTCTTACTCTGCTTGGGCCGCTATAACCAATACCGGAGACTGGCGACTTAAACAACACACATTTATTTCCCACAGTTCTGGAGCTTGGGAAGTCCAAGATCAAGGTACCAGCAGATTCAGTGTCTGGTGATGATCCTTTTCGTGGCTTGCAGATGGCAGTCTTCTAGCTACATCCTCATATGGCCTTTCCTCAGTAAGATCTCTCTTTTTTCCCCCTCTGGGGCACAAATCCCATCGTGAAAATCCCACACTCATGAATTAATATAAACCTAATTGCTTTTTCAAATGTCCCACCTTCAAATACCCTCACATTGGGGAGTAGAGCTTCAACATTTGAATTTTGAGGAGGGAAAAACACTCAGTCCATAACACCCATAAATCCCTAAATTTCATTGTTACTAGTTTCCTTCCATCATATTAAGTTCCAGTTCCTTCTGCCTAGGGGTGTGCCAAGAAATGTCATTCCTAGAAGAGGCTGAAGGCCATATGTGAGACAAAGAACTAACTTCCCATCCTTTACACTGATAAATCATAAAGACAATATATGCAAAAATATTCCAGTCAACTTCTAAACAATGCATTATGCAATTTGGTAACAATCATTTTAAGAGTCTGCAGTATGATTTATCTTCTTACTAAGTGTTTGCACACCCGTTAAGAATTGTTTCTTTGTTTGCTACAGTCATACAAGCCCTGCTGGCTTTCAGTGGAAGGGGTTTTGGGAGAGGGAGTTTTAAAAGTTGGAACACTAAATATGGTGTCCAAAACCTCCACTCCTTATTGAGAAGCTGGAAGCTGGGGATTTCCTCCTGTTTTTCTGGCACTGTGCTAGAGCGAGGTTCCTTGTGGTGGCATACCTCCGTCTCTCCTACCTGTTTCTATGTGGGTGCTTTCTCAGTCATTAGAGGTGTAGGAGCAGTCAGCTAGTTTCCGGATCTCTTTTAGAGGGAATTGCTCCATGTGCAGCTGTACACTCGGTGTATCCAGGGGAAGAGTGGAACTCAGGAGCCTCCTGTGTTACCATTTTGGATGACTCTCTTCCTGAACTCCAGCCTAAGATATTCTTAATAAAATCAGGTACTTTACCAATAAGAAAGCTAAAAATTAGTTTCTACACCAAACCACTATTCATATGCTTCTATTTTTCTGGTTACATGGCATAATGTAGTTTTTCCTTTTTTAATTGAATAGAAAAGTAAAAAATTTAAATTGTTTTGAAATATAGAAAAAAAAATTATCCATAGTACCTTATCAAAGATAACTAGAATTAACATTTCAGTGTATTTCTTTTATTTTTCCCTATTTATATTTTAAATATAAATATTAGTTCAGATATTTCTGAATCCAAAGTCCAATAACATTGCTGGGGCCATACATAGGACTTTTTATTTTCTCTATTTTTTATTCTTTAAATATTATTTCCTTAGGCTACATTTCCAGGAGAGGGAAAATATGAAACCAGGAGTGGGCCATGAATATGGAATGGGCCAAAAGTACAGAATATGGTGTATATTACTAATTTGATTTTCAAAAGTGTGGCCAATTGCCTCTTTTACTACCTCCCTGATATTAGAATATTATCATTTTTTAATCTTCACTAACTTCGGAGGTGAAAATGAAACCTCAGTCTTGTGTTAGATTTATGTTAGTTGTCTCAAACATTATTCACATGTCTATTGGTCATTCATATTTCTTCTCTTAGGGAGTTTTTTCTGTTCGTGTCCTTTAACTATCCGAAATCTACTGTTGAGAACTCAGAATCTCTACCTTCAACTTCTAGCCCATCTGTATGTATTAAGAAAAATGCTATTTTATCATATTTGTTATATTTTTCCATTTTTATATATTTTTAAATTTTTATTATGTGCTTTAAGTACACAAAGATAAGTTAAGTATTTGTGTATTGAAATTTGTATACCTTCTCATTTTCTATAGGAATATATTTCAAAAAAGAAACATTACCTTGTCCCCCAGTTTCTTTGGGGTAAAAAAAAAAAAAGGCATGCTCTTGACATATGCAATGCGAGATCTTGCTTTCTTTGACTTGAAAAGAGTCATAAACCCTAAGATATGGCCTAGTGCAAGAAAAATAGAAGAGTCCAAAGCATGGGATAAAATAACAGCCATCTTCCCAGGTCAGTTAACTAAAAAGAATTGCTCAAAACCAGAGAAAAATGCATGCTTAGTGCTTTCCAAATCGAGGAATCTATCCACTATTTTTTCTGGGAAATCTTGCCCTTTCAAAAGACCACAAACCACTTCTAGGACTTCATAATAGTAGGGAAATTTTGCCAATGAAGCTTTGAAATTCACAGTACATAAATGCAAGATAATAATCTCAAGCAGGGCTATACCACACACCATCAATATGCTCACTTGACTGATACCAGGAAGAAGACAGAGCTATTCTAGAGACAATGTTATTTCACTTTTCTATCTGCAATCATTCAATATACACTGTAAAATATGAGCTCTGTCATGTAGGTTGGGGAAGCTGAGGGAAGAAGCCACGTCAGCAAGAACAAACTGGTGAAAAACTAATCGATCCAAACTGGTGAAAACCAATAAACAAGCCAACAGGAAGCCCATCAGAACCATAAACATCAAATACCATGTTGGGACCCAACACTCCTTGGGTACTTGTTGGCATGAAAATTCTTTACATAAAAAGACACAGGACAATAAATAAATCTAATGAACAACATTCAGCCAAAGGACTCCTTTAGCTGCACTCTATGCTGGACACCTTTGGGGGTTATGATGTATAGTGATAAAAAGACATTTCTATTTCACATTAGAATTTTGGAGGTAGTCACACATACATTATCTAACTGAATTCTTGAAACAAACCAGTGCACAGCATCGTCAGGGAACTGAGGCTCAGAAAGGCCACTTTATTCTTCATTCATTCATTCATTCATTCATTCATCCATTCATCCATTCATTTATTCACTCATAGAGTGGTTGGAATTTTTCAGAATTGGTTTTGGTATAGATCTGTCATCTTATAGAATATACTGGCTGTTGAGGGCAGAGGACCCAGGGGCTTGTGAGAGGAAAGAACATTTGTTTCATTGATGTGGTCTCCCCAGGAAAGCAGCTGCTTTGTTATACACAGAGGGAAGCAAAGAATATAAAAAAGTTGGCCTCCTTCAAATTGTGTCCTCGCTCTTACTCAGTTCCCAGGGTTTTAGGGACTGATCATACTGGCAAAACAGAGGCAGCCAGCAGCCACCAGTCAACCTGGCAGTGAGCTGCCACTTTATACTCTCATTTTATCTCCTCAATATCTGCAATTATGTTTTAAAATATTCACTTTGCAAGCAGGAGAAAAATAAGAAGCCGAGGCCTACTGCATCCTTGCCACTGCTCTACAGGTTACCAGGGGACCCTGATTTTCTCTCTCCTGCACTACTGCAATAGTTCCAATAGTTTCATTAAAAATATAGTTTATTTATATATTTAGGGAGCACCAGCAGTGTTCCTGGCTCTGTGCTGGACATTGGTGTAGAATGATAAGCATGACATAATGCTTTCCACTCTACTGAGGGACACTACAGGAAAACAGGCAACACTAACATTTAGGATGAACACTGTCGCAGGGACAAGTCCAGGTGCAGCATGAGCTCACAGCAGATGTACCCAGTCCAGCTAGTGGAGATAGGGAGAGGCAGTGTTCATGGGTCAAAGGAGTCTTGAACTTTCATGATGAGTCCAAGTCTACCAACCTCTTAGCAATCCCTTTTGAGAGTCCTTTTGAAAATGAAAACCCAAGCAAACAACTCCTCTTCTCAAAACCCATCAGTGGCTCCCTATCACTGACAGAATGAAAAACAGACTCTTCAGCAAGGCCCACAAAGCTCTCCGTGTTCTGACTTCATCTCCACAATGCCCAAGTATACTCCATCTCTTCCTCAATGGAAGCATCTTGAAAGCTAAGCCTATGTCCAGTGTAGTTCTCCATATCCAGGGCCCAGGACAGGGCTGCTATATCATAGGTGCTTGAAGTATTTATTAAAAGAATGAATATATTCCTGAGGTCTGAGTCATTGTCCCACAAGAGAAGGCCAATTCTGCTTTCCTTGGTTCTCAGGGTAGAAATGGCCTAAGCCCTGTGCAATTTTGGTTAGTGAGAGAAGGGTTTAATAAGAAATAAGGCACGTGACTTTCCAGGATGCAGCTCCAACACCCCTATTTCCCATGGAGAACCCTATGAGCCCCATGAGTCTTGACACAGGGGAATCCCGAGTCAGTTTACTTGTCCTCTAAGCATAGAGTTCATAAAAATTCAGTGTGTGACCATTCCTTCTGATCCCATCCCTAGAAGCCTCGGTCCCTGACACAGTGTTCTATGCCTACCAAACTTTTAGAAAGTTCTGTGTGAATTTTGAACACTCTACAATCCCCACCAGAATGGAGCTTATAGGGTTTATAATAGGAAAAAATTCTCCTGTACTAATTTTCAAGGAGAAAAGAAGGAATGTCTGGGAAGGTTTCCAGCCAGGATTTTTTTTTAACCTTTGACCCCCTTCACCACATAACCTCTTTGTTATTGCCATTTCTTTGTGAGGTGGCAGACAGTTAAAGAAGAAGAGGAGGAAAAGAACCACTGGGCAAATGTGTCATAGGCGGGCACTCTTCTGGTCTCGACCTGATTTAATCCCCATCAGAATCACTCTCCATCATCCCTTTTGCACAATGGAGGAAATTCAGGCTCAAGAGCCTTTAGGTAGATTAACTACCCAAGGTCAAAATGAGCATTCCAATGTCATTAATTTGACTGCTTTCTTCACACTTAGTCATCTAGGAAATGACCATAATGACGATATGAACTTGGGCTTTTCTGACTCAAAAGCTTAAATGCTATGCTATTCTGATGAGTCACAGTGGACTGCAAAACCATCACCTAAACAATTCTAGAAAATTCCATATTTTACCAGATATTGAACTTAAAAAGACATTCCATTATTTTCCTATTTAGAGTTGATCAAATCTTCTAGTATTACCTCCATATCATTTCTCTGTCCAATACCAAAATGTACTCAAGGAACCAATTTTTTACCAAGAGTTTTGAAAATCTTACAATCATCAAAAGAAACGTTGCTTTTACTGAATATGCTTTTAGATTGCCTATATGCCTTTTAGTATGCCTATAGATTGTTGGCAAATGCTAGTGTTCTACCTGAAACCATAGAGCAGACAGATCTGTATGATGAACAGCCTCCTAGAACTACTTGTCACTGGTAACAGCAGCTTCTGTAACAAATGCTGGAAAGTACGTTTCTACTATAAAGTACTGTATAAGTACTGACTGAGAATAATACAAAACTATGCCAAACAGCAGCAGTGTGGCCCTTATGAATCATATAAACAAAAAACAGGATTAGGCATGGTCAGACACACTTTTCTATATACATTACAAACTTCAAGTGGACTAACAAAAACTGTTAGACATTTAAAGATAAATTTTTAAACACATGCCCTTCTAGGAACCTTTAAGTAAAGCTCCTTGGTGTTTATAAGAGGTGAGGTGAGATGATGCTTTGGGCCTAGGCTTTACTGCCTGGAAGTGTGAGGCCCCCATGGTACAGAAGGCTCTACAGTTTGAGAAAGGTGTTCTGAAAGAAAGTCAGGGCATGCCATTTGACCCAAGTGTTTAAAATTTTCCATAGGAGGAATGATTAGTAACAAAAAAAAATACAATAAAAATGAACTATTAAAAACATTTTTAAATAAATGAATTTTGAAAAAATAATAATAAAATATAATTTTCCAGAGCTTTTCACATCTGTTAAGCCACTTGGATTCTTTATAAGATTCTGAGACCAAGGACTTAGATTTTTCAAGTTCTTCTAATAGACATCAGTGGAAAGAAAAACAAAGAATTCGCCTTTTTTATGAGCCCTCACCCTGGGCCAAAACAAAGCCAGACAAGCCACCAGACAGAACCACCCATTCCCCAACATGGCCACTTTCAGGGAAAAGAGGGCTGAGCTCACTGCATTTAGGGATAAAATATAAAAACAACTGTGCTCCTCATCACTATTCACACACACATTCACTACCTTGAAGACTATTTATTAAGTATCTATTGTACACCAGGCCCTGGGTTACTTGCTGCAGATACAGCAGAAAACAGCCTTTATCTATTGACTGAGCATTGTTACCACCCCTATTTTCTGAAAAGAAGACCACAGTTCAGAGGAGCTGAGTGCCCAGCCCACAGGTGCAGGGAAGGAGCCCAGAGCTGGGGTTCCAGCCCTCACCTGTCCCCTCACCAGCCAAGCCCTCAGTTCCTGAAGCACTATGAACCACATGCTTCACTCCCCCTCTGTGGCTGATCTCCAGGTCACAGGGAGAATCACACGCTGTGTCTCACATTGAAGGAATTCTAAGTGGAGAGAAAAAGTAAAGAGCCAAATGTGCGGACTGCTCCCACAAATGAATAAACTTCAAATTAATTGTTCTCAGTTCGAACGACTCAGATATCCCGTAAATACAAACAAGCAACGCTTCACATCTGAATTCTCCTTTATTTTTTCATTTCTTTGTCTACAGTGCTCTCAGCCCCGTTAGTCCATCCCTCCAGCTCTCTTCCACATTCTAAGTTCTACAACCCTAAGCTTGGTTCTCCCTAAACCCCAATACAAAATGCCCCGCTCTCCAGTTATTCCCTTTAATAGCGTTTAACACAGTGAGTTATTGCATATGTACCTGTGGGTTCCACATCTGTCTCCTACATTAGAATGCAAGCTCCATACAACCAAGGGCCAGAGTCCCTTCTTCCCATCTCCTGACACAGTGACAACATATAGCAAGTGCTCAATAAATATTTGCTAAATTACTAAATAAATGAATATTTATTTACCCATATTCTGAAATTACAACCAAATATCACCTGCACCCAACTGCGGGTTTAACACTGCATCTTGCCACCCAAGGTGAAAATCCCTGCTTATATCTCCATTTTTGTCTTTTTAAAATGATTTTCACCTTCTGATATATAAGATTATATTTTTACTTACTTACTTATTTATTATGTTTATTATTAATGGTTTGTTTCCCTCCATAAAAATGCAAGCCTCACAAGGGAAAGGATGACAAAGGCCTAGAACTATACCTAGCTCATAGAAGATGCTTGATAAATATTTGTGAAATGAATGACTGAAAACCCCTCTTAATCTCGTAGTATTAAGCACTCAAGGATACACTGTATTTTTTATTATGATATATATTTTTAATATGTGATATGTATCTATATATCACACATTTATATATATTTATACACACACACACACACACACACAAATTTGCTAAATTTAATTACTATAAACCTTAGTTTCCTCATGGGCTTTGGACTAACTGAATTCTAAGAAAAAAATTCAATGAGCAAAAAAATAAATTCAACTATATGCATATTATTACAATTATTAAGCTAGAAAAACTAATATATATTATATACTATATTATAATTTTATTAATATCCTCACCCAAGGAAATATTTCTCATTGCTTTTAGAGATAGTGGAAAGGAGAGCGAATGAGAGGGAGAAACAATGACGTAAGAGAGAAACATCAATTGGCTGTCTCCGCTACGTTCCCCAACCCAGGATGGAACCTGCAACCCAGCAATAGGCCCTAACCGGGAATCAAACCTGCAACCTTTCAGTATGCGGGATAATGTTCCCACCAACCAAGCCACACTGGCCAGGGCTAATTAATACATTTTTTAAAAATGTTTAAGAAAATGTTTTTTTTAATACACTATCCGGGGTAATCAAAGTCTTCTATCCCTCAAAGACCCAAATTAATTGAGGCCTTAGGCCTTATTGTTTTGATATCTGTTCTCCCAGATTCCTTCATTAAAATTAAAGTTTTGAAGAGGTGTTTTATTGTCATAAACTTCATGTGAGGCAACATGCTTGGTTTTATGCCCAAATGGATGAATTATTCAGCAAGTATTTATTAAAAGCGTATGTTTCACTTCACTCCATGTTAGTCATGGTAAGATACCTAAGTAAACATGAAGTCTTCACAATCCTTCACTGAGGATGCAAGGCACACTCACAAAACAATAAAAAAAGACATCCTCTCTATCCAGTGACCCTTACAGGTATAATAGCTAAATTAGGTGATATGGGGGTGCGGGCAGGCATAGGAATGGGTAGGGATGAGTGAGAATCAAAAATTCAGAAAAGTTCCCAGAGAGAAGGTATGAAAAACTTTTTGTAAGAGTATGTGGGGTATGTGTGCTGCCTAAACTAATGGAATAGACCAATAGAAGCTTTAATATTATGTAGACAATCATCAACTTATCAAGGAATTTAAAAGTCTCCTCTATTCCATGTGTGAGCTTGAACTGTCTAGCTCTGTTTGGAACTGTCATGAGTAGTTTGGGTGACTAGGAGTCCTTTAACTTTGCTGGCAATTCCACATTTCTTTAAAAGCTTATATAAGACACTCTTCAACGATGATAAATAAATCAATGGCAATAAGATTGTATCCGTCTGTCAAGAAAAATGTCCATTTAATGGGAACATCAAAGTGTATCATTAACAAAGACTCCAAAATACTTTAGAGAAACCAGATGGAATGTGTAACCAAACTTCCTGAGTGGTTGAGAGATCCACTGGCTCAGCCCTTACCACTCGAAATGTATACACAAACATCTAGCACTTCAGACAGTTACACGAGAGAGAGAGAGAGAGAGAG
>VMDR010024217.1:0-15140 GCA_007922815.1 Macrotus californicus | reverse complement strand
TTTTTTTTTTTCAATGATTACATTCTACCTACAAAAGTCAAACTTGTTTTTTCAACCTTGGAAATAAAATCACATAGTGAACCAGTTCCGGGAGTCTTGCTCTGTCACCACACTGACAATGTATCAAACTTTGTTACTTTTTACACAATTGCCCCCCCCCTCCCATCTTATCAATTTCTCTTCTTTTGGAGCAGAAACTGGTTGCTCCTTTTCATTCTTCTTAAAACTGTTTCCTTGGAAGTAGCTTTTTGTAAAATTATTCTGCTAAATGTACCAGAGTCCCCCCAAATGTAATATATATCTAGTGGAAATACGAGACACAGCCCAAATGACAATTGACAAGTATTAGTAGTAATACGATACATTGTGATCTATTCCCAGAAAGGAATGGTACTCAGTAGCAAAAGTGAATAAACCACAGCCACACATAACAGGGGCAGATCTTTGAAACACGATGTTAAGGGGGGAGGGGGAGGGGGGAGCAAGTTCTGAAAAACCACACAAGTGACGTTGTAAAGCTCTTAAGAGAAAGGGCAACAAGAAGTATATGGCAACATTTTCAAAGCAAAAGAATGAAATACAGGATAAAATTTTTGTTTGGTTTTGTTTTGTCATTTTAACAAGAGGGTTAATAAAGAACAAAACACCCAGGGCCCTGGTTACCTTTGGGAGGGGGCTGGGAGAAGCAATGCAGTATTCTTAGAAATATGCCCATTCTCGGAGCTGGTGTTGGGATTCACAGTTTCTACTTTATAGTTATGCTTTGTAACTAACACGCACGTTACACATATTTTATATGTATAATACAGTAAAGATAATAAAAATAAGCAGAGGAAAGCCCCAAGTGAGAGTGTTCCGCCTTGCCAATATGATTCTTCCAGATTCCAAGCCGTTAGTACAGGTAATTCTAAAGAACTACGAAAATGATATGCTCAAGGTCTTATCCTTCAGGATGCATTTCAGAAGAATGTGCGCCCACATCTGATCAATGCAATTCAAGACAAAAACAAATCCTGAAACAAAAAATGTAAAAGAATTCCCTTCACAGGTCCTTGGCATCATGAGTGAAGAGGACATTATGTAAACTGTCTGGCAGTTTCCTATAAGAGTAGGTAGACTCCTAACATGTAATCCAACAAATCTACACCTTGCAATTTAAACAAAAGAAATGAAAATATGTCCACACATACACACACACACACACACACACACACACACACACACGTATAGAAATGTTGATCGCTGTTTCATTTAAAATAGCAAAAAAGAAAAAATAGAGAAAAAATCCTGGCCAGTGTGGCTCAGTTGGTTGGAGCGTTATCCCATAAACCAAAGGGTCACAGGTTCGATCCCCAGTCATGGCACCTGCCTAGGTTGCATGTTCGGTCCCCATTCGGGGCACGTATGGGAAGTAACTGATCGATGTTTCTCTCTCACATCGCTGTTTCCCTCCCTCCTTTCCCCACTCTCTAGAATCAATGAGCATGTCCTCAGGTGAGGATAAAAAAATTTTTTTTTAATTTAAATAGCAAAAACAAAAAAACAAAAAAAACTTGGAAACAACCCAAATACACCAAAAAGAGAATGGATGAACAAATCATGATCTATTCATTCCACGCAATAGTGCTTATCCATGAAAAGGAACGAACCACTAATACATACAAAACCATGGATGAGCCCCAAAAGCAAAACGCATAAGCCAGGCACAAAAGAGTACAGGCTGTATTAGTTCATTCGTACGAAGTTCAAGAGTAGGCAAAACCGATCTGTGTGAGGGCCGATCATTGCTGCCCTTGGTGGGGGCTAACAGGACATTGTGGGTGACCAGGGAAAAGCACAAAGGACTTTCTGCGGTGCTGGGGGTGCGGGGACAATGCTCTGTCTTGATCGGGTATTGGCTATGGTGGTGTACGCATGCCTCAAAAACACTTTGAACTGTACACTTACTATGGATGCACTGCATTGTGTGAAATTCTGTCTGAATCGGAACGGTTTTAAAGAGTGCCTCATGCAATTTCGAAATGATGCGGCTGTTATAAAAAAGGTCGGCACGATGCTTTCCCCTTTTGCTCTTCCATGAGTCAGTAGCCCCGCTCATCCCCAGTCGCCAGGCCCACAGCTGTCTCTACCAATAAATTCACTCACAGAGGGACATCTGCCCAAGGTCCTCTGCAAAGGGCGTTGGCTGTGGAAGGCACCAACGGGTCTCCACAAAGCCATCTGGGGGCTGGAAAGGTGTTCAGTGACCTCTGGCTGGGTCCAGTCCCTGCCCAGTCTCAGCAATCCCGGTCTCCTTGAGATCTGTTTACACTCGGGAAGGGTTCCTATTTTAGACAGCCACCTCGCAAGGCCGTGAATGCTCCGGGCTCCCACGATGCTTGAAAAGCGATGTGGACGTTTCAGGGCACGTTGGGACAGAGACAGCCAGGACATCTTTCCGTGACTACTTCCAGGACCTTGTTCAGGGGGACCATAAGTAACGAAAGTTTCTGGAGAAGCCGGGCCTGGGCCGGGAGTGACAGACACCCACTGGATGGCCACAGATCCCAGGTAGAGACTGGAAGGAGTCTGTCACTGGCACCCTGAATGTTGCCACCCACCAACTAGCACTGCAAGGGGGGCGTGTTCGCTCCCACGTGGTAATCTTTCAGAAATGGACCAGGCTGGGTGGGATTAGTCTCTGAGACATCAACGGTAGGGATCCCCGCCTGACAGGGAGCACAAACAACGCCGCCTGGCTTTTTTAACGCATCACAGCAGTTCCTGGAAAGTGAGGTCAAGTCAAAACCCCTGTCCCATCGGATGCCACCTGCTCTGAGATGTCTTATCGGCAGCGTGCCAGAAAGAGCCAGGTTGTTCCTCTGCCCTATCCTGCCCCACTCGGCAAAGCTGTGTGACTTTGGGCAGGTCACTTTGCCTCTCTGTTTTCTCCTCTGTGAAAGGATCATGTCGAAGCAGATATTTCTGCTGTAAGCTGCCACAACTTCTTTCTTTGATTTTTAATTGAGAAGGGTACCTTGGTACCTCCTACTTTAGCTGCATGTCTTGTACCTTTGCCTTCCCTGTCAATTAATCATCCATAAATGAATCTTAGAGCAGAACATGTTTTTTTAAGCAGTTCTGAACCCCCATGTAGATTTTTCTGAGGATACGGGTATGGAAAGTCAGCAGAAACATCACCACGACAGGGGCAGGTGGTCACAGGTGGTCCACAAAAGGGATAATCCCCCAACTGATCATTGAGAATACTCTCTTTGGGATATTAAGTTCTAGGGGAACCTTATTCTGTAGGATATATTTGTACATTTCTTCCATAATATTTTTTTTCCCACAACATCAATGTCTCAGGCTCCTCACTAGCAGCAAACTCTGTTTCTGACCCCGGGGACACACTACAAACACATGCCACCCTAAAGCCATGCAGATGTGTGCTGCTTTGCAGTGTGGTGAGGACATCTGGAGAATTGGGTTCACGTCTGTCCCTGGGGGACCGCTGATCACCAAGAGAACTGGACACCGACACAGGGGTACGAAGAGGAAATGGTGGGTTCCTACCTCCCATGAGGCGTGATTAGACATATGGACATTGAGAGAAGTCTTGTATGACTTCGGATTTCGTACCCCTAGAAAATGGTTACTAGACTTGACCCAGCAACCTCGATGGGCAGAGCTAGATCCATCGGGGTTAAAAAGAAGAGTGTTTCTTCTTTTCCAACAGAAAGAAATAACCAGCATTATCTCGCAGTCTCTGCTTGGTGCTCCGCCTGGCGCGGAAAGATCTCAGCATCATCGGATGTCCTGGCAGAGACTGGGTCCACACTCTCTGGAGAAACTGTCCCAAAAAGGCATTGAGTTGCCTGGGAGGGTGACAGGGTGACTCTGAGGTCCCTTCCAATTCCAGGATCGCCGAGTGTTTGATTTCTGCTCCCGTGGGGACCACTGTGATGGATGGCCACTGAAGGAGTCTGGCTTTGCTTTAAATGAACAGGGAGCACCTTCCGAGTTGAAGATGTATCGGTTTAATAGGATATTGAATTTGTCTTCTGTTACAGAAGCCCTGATGAAATCACTCCTGAAAGAGGGTCAAGGCCCAGTTCCAACTGGCCAGGAAGTCAAGTCAGGAAGGCAGGGACTGCGTTCAATCTGGCCACACCGTGGGCGGTGCCTGAGACAGGTGGGAGCCAGGGAGAGGTTAAGACCACCTGGGCTGCCGTGCTAGCATCAGAGGTGTGACAGAGGCTGTGTGTGGGAAGGGGGGGCGGGGGGCAGGTCCTGATTTGCACAGCTTGTCCGTTTCCCTGGTATAAATATTTTACTATGGCTAATTCAGGCTACCAATAGGAAGTTGCCAAGCACAGCAGTCTAAGGTTATGTGCAAGGGACTTTTGCAAGACTCGGTGAGCCGGTTCCAGTACGTGAATGGGTGAAGATATCTGAGAACCCGGTGTTGCCTTTGTAACAAATTAAATATGCGTTCAGCACGAAATTTATAAGCAACCTAGTACAAAAATGGCAATAACGGTATATAGGCAATTTACGGAAGAAACCAGAATGGCCAATAAGCATGCAATATACTCAGAAACCTGGTCGGCAAAATAAAGAATTATACAGAACCAGCTGTTCACAGCGGGGATTGAATTCTTTTTTTTTTTTTTATCCTCACCTGAGGATTTTTTAAAAAATGTATCTCGGAGAGAGAAAGGGAGAGACAGAGAGAGAAACACTGATATGAGAGAGGAACACAAATCAGTTGCCTCTGTACACGCCCTGACTAGAAAGTGAACCCATAACCTAGGTATGTGCCCTGACCGGGAATTGAACCCACAGCATTCTGGGACTCAGAACGACGCTCTAACCAAATGTGCCCCCTGGCCAAGGCAGGAATTGAATTCTTAGTCACTGTCCCTGGGAAGAAATATTAATACATCTACTTTGGAGACCAACTTGACAATACCCAGAAAGCTAAAGATTCACCTACCTACCCCACAAGCCAGCAAGTCGACTCGTAGAGTATACACTAGAAGCTCCTGATATATACACCAGCACACACACACACACACACACAAATATTCATTGGAACACTGTTCTCAATAGTAAAAAAAAAAAAAAATTGAAAAAATCTAATTGTCTCTCATTGGAAAGACAATGATGCATTTTTTAACATAATACGATGCTACACAGAGGTAAAAATGAACGAACACAACCTAAGCAAATCGACCCAGATAAATTTAACGAGCATATATTCTGTGAAGGTGCACTTTGCAAAAGTCACACAGCCACATGCTATCCTTTATGTGACTATTAACACAAAAGCAATAGCACATATTGTGAATGGAAATGTGTATATGGAGCGTACACACAACGTAAGTATGGGAATGATGAGCAACAACTTCAGATATCATCTCTGGGAGGAGAGAGGAAAGGGATACAGAGTGATTTTAACCATATTGGTGATATTTTATATCTTGAAAAGACTAAAGAGATCTGAAGCAAATAGGCAAAATGGTAGTGCCTGTTAAACCCAGTTGATCAGTACATGTGTATCTGTTAAATTATCCTCCACAGCCCTGGCTGGTGTGGCTCAGTGGACTGAGAGCCAGCCTGCCAACCAAAGGGTCGCCAGTTGGATTCCCAGTCAGGGCACAGGCCTGGGTTGTGGGCCAAGTCCCCAGTAGGGGGCGTGTGAGAGGCAACCACACACCGATGTTTCTCTCCTTCCTTTCCCCAATTCTCTAAAAATAAATAAATAAAAGCTTAAAAAAAATTATCTTCTGTATGCTGGAACTATTTTATAATTTTGTATGTCTTTTTTAAATAAACTTTTTATTTTAGAATAGTTTTAGATTTACAGAATTATTGCAAAGATAGTAGAGAGGATTCCTGTATAGCCCAAGCCCAATTTCTCCTCTCATTAATGGCTTATATTAATATGGTAAATTTGTTACAGTTAATGAACCAATATGGATTTATTATTGTTGTTTGTTATTATTGTTGTTATTAACCAAAGTCCATACTTTATTTGGATTTCCTCAGTTTTTCCCTAATGTCAATTTTTTCTTCTGGGAGCCCATCGAGGACCCCATATCAAATTTAGATGTCATGTCTCCTTGGACTTCCCTTGACAGCTAGTCACGTGTCCTTGACCGCTTTGAGAAGCACCCGCCACGTGTTGTGCAGAATGTCCCTCATTTGGAAATGGTCTGGGAAGTACCTCCATACATTATTTGGAGTCCTTCTCCATGGGAGGTTTGTCTATTCTCCTCGCCTGTCTATTTCTTTAATCATTATTTATGTCGGTAAGGAGCTGTGTGTATTTATTTCATATTTTGGGTTATAATCCAACACTATGTTGTTTTGCTCAACTGGTTCCAGCTTGGGCTGTTGGGGGCTCTTTCAGTGGGTTCCTGCACCCTTTGACCTCCCCCAATCATCGGGTTTTGTTGTTGTTTTTTATTTAGGGGGTGCTTTGGGGGTTTGGTTTGTTCGTTGATTATTTTGTTTGGTTTGAGTTCTTCCTTATTTTCTAGCACCACAGGACACTCCAGGCTCATCTTATGTATCTCCTGCCCCACTCCTAGAATCAGTCACTTCTCCAAGGGCTCTGGTTCCTTCTCTTACACACCAAAATCTGGGTACGAGGTGTGCTTGTCGCTACGGGGTGTCCTTGCTTCTGCGCCCTCTTAGCTGACAGAACAAGAAGACACGTGGGTGTATGGTAGTAACTTGTGCATTTGCTCCTATCTGTATCTGGATTAAATTAAACACAAAGACATGCCGGAGTCTCGGCCTGAGTCCCCAGCTCTAACGCATTAGCCTGCCTGTCATTCTGACTTCTGCCTCTCGCCTCTGTTCCAGCCCAGAAACCTGAACGTTCCCATCCGCCACCCACTGACCTATTGCTCCATTTATATATATTTTAAAGAGGAACAAGGAAAGCTGTAGGGAAATGCTTCAACACATTGCAGCATCCAGACCTAAGGTGCAGACATTTGGGGAGCAGGAGAGACATCACCATCCACTCACAGCATAGACTTCCCTGCAGTGCCTCGTACCCTCCCACTCATGAGAACACAGGCAAAATCCCATTCAAATGCAAGTCCCTGAAGCCCATGTGGAAGGGGTGAAGGCCCCCAACGATCCTGGAGGGACCCTGAAAGAAGGTTAGGCAACAGGAAGGGTCATGGGATGCACACTAAGGAGGAAAACAAGACTGGAAACATTCCTTTCCAGCCGCAGTTCTTAACCTCTTTTGATTGATGGATTCCTTCCAGACTCAGATGAAGGCCAGGGAAACTCCGCCCAGGAAAACTTCACATAGATCAAGCAGCATCAAAAACAAATTGTCCCAGGTGGAGGGAAACCTCCCTGCTGGGCCCACAGTTGGACCTCAGGCCAAGAAAGCCTTGCGTATGCTGTTCAAATGTTGTTTGCTCATTCAATGTCCAGTATGGTTGTTTGCTTGTTCGGGACAGAAGAGAACTGAAATTTTGGAAGCAGGTATAAAGAGAGAATATCTTGGGCATCATGAAAACTGCATGTCTCAAGCCAGAAGGGTCGGGATTCAAACCCCCTCTTTGCCAGTCGCCACCTGTGTGATCTCAGGTGAGTGACACTTGCCCCATTTGTCAAATGGCATTAGTAAAATTTGACCTGCGGGGCAGTCTGTCCACATCAGAGTCAACTGAGATGCTTGTACAATGGAACTTCCCAGGCTGCACTCGGAACTTTCTTTACCTGATAGAATTTCAGGGGGCCAAGCCTGGAAATCTGCATTTCAACAAGAAACTCCTGTGACTTTTACGAGGTCCTACAGGCTTTGGAGAGGATGAACTGAGCTGAAATTGGTAAAGCACTCAGCAAACAGGAGTAGGGAAGAAGACACTGTCCTTCTGGGCTGCCCAACTCGGCACGTCACCTCCTGACATTCCCGAAGGAGAGGCGTTTAGGGGCCCCCTGCCCAACCGCTCACGCTGACCACCAACACTGTAAAGGCCATGCTCACTGCAACGTGGGCTATTTTTGGCACACATTACCTAGCACATACCATTGGTGCATAGGGGAAGGATGCCGGTAGAACATGGAAGTCATGTTGGCTTGTACTCGATTTTTCCCAACACGGTACTGTTTTGAAGTGCAAGTCTTAGCAATGAGGGCAGACCCGAGCTGCAAATCTACAGAAAAGTCCTTCTTCAGAGCAAACAGTGACAGGTCTTGGGGCTTCGGGGACCACCATGTTCCCCACTGTTACATGACCTGGTGATGCTGAGACGGTAGGTGAATAAAACGAGGAAATTAGAAGTGTTTCCCCCCTGTATTAAAACAATGGAGTGATAAAGAAGGCTATTGTTGTGGCCCTACAGGGATGGCAAAAGTAGGCTTACAGGAAAAGACATGCAGGTTATGCCCTGGCTGGTGTGGCTCAGTGGCTTGGGCATCTTCCCGAAAAGCAAAAGTTTGCCGGTTCAATTCCCGTTCAGGGCACATGCCTGAGTTGCGGGTTTGGCTCCCAGTTGGGGTGTATTTCTCTCCCTTTCTTCCCCTCTCTCTAAAAGTACATTTAAAAAAAAATCTTTTTAAAAAAAATGGAAGATTCCCAAGAGTTTTTAAAAGAAAAAGACATGTGGATTATGATGATTACAATGGCTTTATTAACTCAAAAGAACTCCACAGTGGCACAGTAAGACTACTTCTGCCCACCCCTGTATTTTTTATTTTTATGGAAGTATTTAGTTCCTACCACAGGGAGCCCACCTCCCTGTCCAGGAGGGAAGGAGCCTCCTGGGATTCTAGGGGCAAATAATAGCAACAGATTAACTGTGCTTTATTTTTGTTATGACTTTTTTTAAATGCTTTAGTTTTCGCTAGTTCTTGCAGGACAAAATTCCACAGTTTTTGAGTGTTTTCCCCATAAGCCTTGCTATTTTTAGTGGAGGAATTTGCACCTATTTCCTTAAGCACTTGGGTAAGTTTCTCAAGAGTATATACAGGGGAGATACATTTTCAACCATTCTAGATTTTTCCAGATTACTCTTCGGAGCGGTTTCCCAAATTGACACCTCTACCAGGAGAGGACAGTCATTTGTTTTCTGCTTCCCTGCTACGAACTGATGTTGTTAGATCTTATTTTTACCAATGTCATGGGTATACAATGCCTTCTCATGTTGCTCTCATTTGCATTTCCCCAGCTGCTCGTGAAGCCGAACGTATTTTTATGTGCTTATTGGCTATTCTGGCTTCCTCTTCTGCGTATTGCCAGTTCAACGCTTTGTCAGTTTTTAAGCTGAATTGTTTTGTCTATTTGGCATTGATTTATAGGAGTTTTGTATGCATTCTAAATAGGAACCCTTTGCCTATTAAATTTCTACTTTTATGTTCCCCTCCCAATGTCCCCACTCTCTGTAGGAGTCTATGTTTTATATTTCTGCTCAACTATAAAACACACAGGAATTTTGTTTTTCTTCTGGAATATGTCCTAGGTACCTGTGGTTTCAGGTTATACAATTAAGTTGTACAAGTAGAAGTTTTGAAACTCAGATGTCTATAAAATTTCTGATTTTCCTAACTGTGCTTTATCGATACTCTTCTTTATGGAAGCTTCTCTGTGTATGCAAGAGTTTCCAAAGCAGACCAGAAGAGATATCCCCTGTCTTGCCCTGGCCAGTGTGGCTCAGTGGGTTGGACGTTGTCCCGCAAACTGAAAGGTCGTAGGTTCGATTCCCAGTCAGGGCACATGCCTGGGTTTCGGGTTCAGTCCCTGGTCAGGGCGTGTGCAAGAGGCAACTGATGGACATTTCTCTCTCACATTGATGTTTCTCTCCCTCTCTCCTTCCCTTCCCCTCTCTCTAAAATTAATGGGCATATCCTCAGGTGAGAATGAGAGAGGGAGAGACAGAGAGAGAGACAGAGAGAGAAAGACAGAGAGATCCCCTGTCTTAAAAATTGTTGGCCAAATTTACTACTTTTGCCGGGTTAATAAGAAAAGGTTTTTGTGGGAAAAAAACTGAGGTTAAATGTCACATTTGAATTGAATCTTTTGTCAATATCTTAAGCCCATGAGAAAACAATACACTTTATTAAATTCCATGATCCTCATTTTTAAACTATTCAAGTCACAAGCAATCCATCATGCTTTTCTGACAAGTTACTGAAGAAAAATGTTCTTAAGACTAAATGGAATTAAATTCCACAATAAATTTAAAAAGTGACATTCCGATTTTCTTCTTCTTCATGAGATACCTAACTCCTAAAAGAAAATATTTAGATTTTCCTGGAACCAAGATTTTAGTCTATGGAAATGTGAGGGAAAGGTCTTAGTGCCGCCCAGGGGTTCCAACGAAGCCAACGGTGTGGTTTTCCCAGGGATGAGTTTGCCACTTGAAACATTCCAAGAAGAGTTATTACTGATCACCGAGTTTCCTTTAGCTACTCGCCTTGAAATACTTGGCATCCATGGAGCACTTAAGGGCATTTGGATAAAAGAAACTTATACTAACATTTTCTCAAAGCTGGCCTAGGTTTCTAGCTGTTTGTTGGATGCGTGGCGGACACGGGATCTCTGGAAGCATTCACTTTTCCAGCCCCTGGATTTCAACTGTCCCTATCGAACGGTCCCTTCCAATGCTATATTCCTGAAAGTTGAATCACGCTGAGATTTGAAATATGCCACTTTTTTCTGATTAAAAAAACAGCAGAATCCTCCAAAATTAATCATAGAACTACCAGATGACCTACCAACTCCACTCCTATGAATATACCCAAAAGAACTGAAAGCAGAGGCTTGGACAGATACTTGGACACCCATATTCATGGCACCATTATTCACAATTGTCCAAAGGTGGAAGCAACCCAAATGTCTATCAACAGGTCAGTGGATAAGCAAATTGTGGTCTATCCAGACAATGGAGTATGGTCTCGCCTTTAAGAGGAAGAACATCCGGACACCTGCGACACCGTGAATGAACCATGAAAACATTATGCTTAGTGACATAAAACGGACACAAAATGAAAACTACTGCATGATCCCACATCTATGACATACCTAGAACATACAAATTCAAAATGATAAGAGACCGGTCGAAGGTGATCAGGGGCTGGGAGGAGCGGGAGGTGGGCAGTTATGGATTCATGGGCACAGAGTTTGTTTGGGGAAGACGGAAAGGTTTTGGAAATAGAGAATGGTGATAGTTGCACGACATTGTGGGTGTAATTAATGTCACCGAATCGCACACGTTACAAATGCTTCGAATGGCAAAACTCACGCTATGTATATTTTTCCATAATAAAAGTTTTGAGAGGTTTCTTCAAGCCCCTCTCCCAATAAAGCTGTAAATGCTTATTCTTTGAAAGTCTGGAAAACCTGTAAACTAAAATTAAAGCCACCTGTTATAGCCCCATGCAGCGACAAGCACACTTCCTTTTTTCTGCCCATATGTGTGCACAGATACGGACCCAGGAGCATCCAGTTTTTTTTCCACTGGAAGTTGTAACAACCAGTAGCCTCCAATCTCACTCATGGGCCTTAATCTATTTAAACCTGTCAGTCAGTGTTGGATAGGCAAAATATTTTCAGTATTTTCTCACTGTGAACTAATCTTCTGGTGGACATCTTTGTACACACCTTTTTGTGAATATCTGATTATTTCCTTAGGAAGAAATTCCTCAAAGCCAAATTTCTGGGTCATAAAAGATGAATGTGTGTGTGTGTTTTTAAATTTCCGGATGCACGCGTGTTAGTCTGCCTTGCAGGAAGTGTGGCGATTTTCATTTTCAGCAAGCAGGTGGGGGAAGATTTTACTACATCCTCTCCAACACTGAGTGTTATGTTGTGTAAGTCTCTCCAGGATTCAGAAGAATAAATTCCATAGAAACGCAACGATACTGGATTAAAAGGATGTTAGCAAGACAATGGGTGTAGAAAAGAAGAAAAGATAACTTGGATGGATTATTGGTCATCAAATTGGTAAAGAAAAAAGATCACTTCTATAGATAAAAGAGGGATGGGGGAAAATAAATAGAGACCTGAGCGTTAGAATAATTAGCCACTCTCTGTCCTTGTTATCCGAAGGCAGTGACCCTGAGGGCTCTCCTTGCCTGGTATCCTGCCCACCGTCCAAGACCCTCCCCCCACCCCACCTCAAGCCTCAGAGCTCACTTTGGAGTTTCTTTGTCTTTGCTCCTGACATTCCCTTGGCTGTGAATTACTTTTCCTCACCCACTTCCTCAAGTACAAACCCATTCATTCCTTGTGATCCATCTCTAATGGACCTCCGAGGGCCAGAGGTGACAGACACAGACTGGGCCTTCGGGCACAGGACATACCACCGATACAATTGGTGATATCCTTCTGCAGTAGGCTTGGGGGGTGGGGGTGGGGTGACAGGGTGCTGGGGATTGCCCACGCCACAGAACGCCACCAGGAACCGTGAGGATGGGGGCAGAGGTCGGTCCTGGGATGTGGGTGGGTGGCAATCTGAGAGTAAAGGTGAAGGGGTCTGCTGGCTGGCATTTGTGCCTTCTCTCTTGGGAGGGGGGACATCACCGCAGGCCAGGGTGGGCAGACACCCCCTTGCCTGGGACCTGGCACCTTTCAGACACGGTGCTCAGCTCTTGAACAGCACTCAGGTTTTCAAATATTAGAAATCTCATCTTCAGGTGTCACAAGCTAATCATCCGAGATTATTTAGCACCTTTACATGTGTTATCTAGTTTTTAAACATTTGTTTGGAGTCTCAGAACTAACGTGTGGAATCGGTAGCGTGTGCACCCCCACCAGGGTTACCCTGGTTTATACATGTGAATGCCGAGGTTAGGGAAAGACGGACAAAGCAGCCATCACACCCAAGACTTCTGGCCCCACGTGCTCTTCAGAAAATGCGGCCTCCTCCTGTTAGACCTGTGCCTTTACGGGGCAAAGTTTAGAAAGAACTACAAAGAGGGCTTACATTCATGTGACCTTCTGAAACGAATGTAATAAAGGACTTCCTTTCTTTTTCTGAAACGAAGGGGTTAAGATGCGCGGAGCAGCTATAGGGCGGTGCCAGAGCATGAAAAGTGGGAATGACACCCATAATAGATGGCTCAAGAGATATTTTAGGAACAAATGCTTTAGGATACGTTTTCTGAAGTGCATCAATTTCATGAATAATTCTGTTGATTTGTTTTTAACTGCTGTCTAGCCCATCCTTCTAATGCATTCCATCGCTTTCTAATTATGTTAGTATTTTGGTTTGGTTTGGTTTGGTTTGGTTTGGTGTTTTCTGCAGTAGAGGTGTAGACGGGAGCAGCTCGGGGTTGGCTGTGTCATACAGAGACAAAACTCACATGACTTTTTTCCTCAAAAACCCCTTTGAGCCAGCCAGGGTTCCAGGCCTGAAAACCCCTGCTCTCGTTCCACGCTCCTGGGGTGAAACACTTACACGACCCCCGCCCCCAATAAGACAGTGGAAGGATGGTGTTGTTTTTTATTGAAATGTTTGTTTGACTTTTTAAGCAGAATGTCATAAAGGTATTTAACTAGGCATCACGTGAATTGATACCAGAAATACCAGCACAGACACTGACCTGTTGTGAATACCGACTGATTCAGCCTCAGTTTCCCTGAGTGACCCGCAATTCTTCTTCGAGTATTTTTGCTTCAGGAAAGATGTCCCTAGGACGGCAATGATAGAAGCAGCACAGAGCCAGGTGTGAAATGATTTCCTTTGGCTCTGCACCCTTGGGTGGGGTGAAGGCGCTTCTAACTTCAGTAGGTGCTCTTGCGAAGGCGAGACCTGAGAGACACAAACTTTAAAGCATAGGCATCCCGCAGAGGTTTGAGTTCAAGGACACGTCTTTTCCTCTTCTAGTTTTCAAACTAAAATTCTAATTTGATTTATTCATAGAAACAATTGTAAAACCATATTCACAGTCTTTGATTAAACCATCGAACTCCTGGTATTCCTTAAGCCTTTTTCTGATTTTTTACTCACAGGTCAATGGATTTCACACCCCTTTATCTGTAGTGTTACACATTTTCATACATTTTTTATGTTTGGCTTTTTACACTTGTAATTGTTTTTTTTACATGTTTTCCAATGTGTAGCTACAATCACCTTGTTTTTCTTTTTTCCCGGAAAGGAGTAACTTTCCATTTTCCTTAGTAAAATAATGCTTTTATTCAACAAAATCCTGTATGGTTTGGTGGGATATCCACTCAGCCTGGGACTAATCACGATGATAGTTCATTCCCACATTTCCAATTTCTCTTTCCTACAGAATTAAACTGTTTTGGATGCTGGAAAATTTAAACAATGCCATTATAAAAATCTCTGTGTATAATTTTATTAGGAAGAATTCTGAAGGGCCAATTTTTCTGAATGGAATTTTTTGCTTTTTTGTAATGCCCATTGCCAGATTACTTTTCAGAAGAAACGAACCAATTTTCACTGCCATTAACAAATGAGTCTTCTGTCTCCCCAAAGCCCAGCTGGCAATGAGATTCGTCATTTGCTTTACTTTAATTTAATGGGTGTGAAATGATGAGACATTTATTTAATTAAATGTAAAATGTTTCTTTGTAATTTAGACAAGGCGGTTAGTTCATCAGATGTTGGTTTCCTATTCGTGCTATATTTTGTTTAAACTTTTAACATTTGTCTCCCAAACATGGGCATTTGGTTCTGTTATAATGAATTTATATAAATTTGTCATCTATTTTAGATAAAAAGGCATTTATCTATCATTTATTTCAAATATTTTATCTTATAAGACTTTTAGAAATTGAATTCTATCAATGTACTTTTCCTATTAATTGAAAAATCAAAATTACTTTCCTAAATAGTTCTATTCTGTTTTCTCATTTTCCTATTACTGTTTTGCCATTTAATCCACTTGCTGTTTATTGTGGATTTGAAGTCTGTGTCCAAGTTAACTTTTTCTTCATTTTGATTTCTAATTATCCCCAAAGCCTCCATTAAATAATTATTCCCTCTCCATTTGCTTTGTTAGTATTTATCATTTACCAAATTCTTTTATCTATTGATAATAGCCTACTCTAGCATTCTCTATTGTGTTTAAATTTGTTTTTGTTTTTAAACCAAGATCACAATTATTTCTATTTTCTTATTTTCATTACTCTGACAGCAGTTTCATACTTGTTAGTG
>VMDR010024216.1:0-15147 GCA_007922815.1 Macrotus californicus | reverse complement strand
ATTGTATGTTTCTTACAGCCAGTTAGATTCAAAAGATGGTTAGGAAGCATTGTTACTTATAAATAAATGATACCTTAAATTTGTGTAACACTTTTTAGTTCAGTTTAAAACAGTATCTTATTGTGGTTCATAAAATAGCCCTGTGTGGTATGTTAGGGTTTTCACAGTTAAGGGCTTCAAAGTCCTTCCTTTCCTCTCCAAAACTCTGACTCCAGAGCCCCTGCTCCACCACAGAAGGCAGTGTAGCTCCACCCCCGCCCTCTTCGCAAGCCCTCGCTGCTTCTCCCACTCAGCCCAAGGGGCAGCTCTGCTGGAAGCCTTGCTTGGCACACCAACCTGAAGCCCGAGTTGTGTCTCCTCCGTTCGGGCTCAAGTAGAGCCCTAAGTTGACCACTTTTTGTGGAACTTAAAAGGTGTTATTATTATTTTATACTTTTGTCTCCCTAACTAAACTGTAAGCTTTTAGAGAAAAAGGTCTTTTTGTTCATCTTTGCATTTCCTGACTTACCACAGTGCCTGACACTTAATAGTTACTCAATAAATATTTCTTGAGGGAAAAAAATGAAAGAAGATACAGAGCATGTCAGAGGAGAGAGGAGCAGGGCCTTCTTGGTGGGGATGGCATTGATCTGGGCCTTGTACTAAGTGATCAGAATTCGACCACGTACAGATGGTGGTGAGAAGAATAGGAAAGTCATTTCCCAGAGCAAAGCTGGAGAGACGGTAAGGACATTATTCAAATGTCTTTGAATGAAAGCGTGGGCTTTCATTTGCCTAAAAGCTTTGGGGGTCAGTGCATGCTAATGGGAACCAAGCTGGGAGAAGGGTCGCTCGCTGGAATACAACATGGGAAGACTGGCTGAGAAAGAACTTTATTGAAGCCTTCTGAGCAAGGAAGTAGAAGTGAGCAGAATTGTGCTTCCGGAATATTAATCTCTTGCGTATACAAGATGAGTAGAAAAACCAGGGGGCTGGTTAGGAAAACATCTTAGTCATGGAGTTGGCAATGAGGTTCTGGACTAGGGGGCTGCAGTGGTTATGTAGAGGGGCTTAATTAAAGAGAAATTACGGAGATAGAGTATACAGGAATTGACAGCTGATTGAGTAAAATGAGATCACAAGATTGTGTGATCCTTAGGCAATAACTGTGTCTTGAATAAATCATTTTACCTCTCAAGTTTCAGTTTCCTCATCAAATGAAGTTAATGCCTATCTGACAGGATTGTAGTGAAAATAAATTATAAATGCTCTGGAAATTGCCTGTTTAAATAGTTCTTTAAGGTCATTGCTTTTAACTGTCTTTTTTAAATCAGTTGTCAGATCGATGTCACTTGTGTGTGCTTTTTATCCTTGTGAACTACAGCTGCAGTTTGATTAGGGTCTTGTTTGTGTCGGATAGTCCCATCTTATTGACGGGGAGAACAAAAGGAAGGTCTCCTCATACAAAATATAAGCAGTGAAATCTGGCATTTTATTTCTAAAATGTGTTTTCAACCTTGATTTTAACATTGTGCTCTTAAGAGGAGAGCTTGTTTTGATAGCCGTTTGGTCTCATACTGTGCGTGAGCAAAGGTGCACAGTCAGGGGCCTCCCCCCTGGGTCTGCAGAGCCTTGATTGTCCCTGGGCCTGCCTGCAGAGAAGAAAGGACATCAGCTCCTCTGTGTGCGGAGGTCTTTCCAAACGCCAGCAGGCATAAATAACCAAGGTATTTGAAGTCCACAAGCTTTGGTGAATAGCTTTCTGATGAGGTTTATATTTGAAGACATATTCTGCCACTTACCAGATTGTACATTTCATGAGGGCAGGGACCGTCATCCCCTTCTTGGTACTCCCATTGGTGTGTAGCAGGTGTTTATTCTCGGGCTCTCGAGCACCCCACTAAAGAAAGCCAGCTCAGACCCCGCATTGTCCACCAGCCTTGGTTTCTTGGCTACGCCCTTTTCCTTGGGATCGAGGCCAGATTTTCTTGCACTTCTCTGCTGTCAGAAGGTCAGTTTATTCATACTCCCTTGGAATTACCCAGTGACTCCCTTGTGGTTTGGCGACCCATTAAAACATAGCCAAGAAGTTACACCCCTTAACCTTGGGCCCGTTTGCCCAAATGAAGACTCTAGGACATAATGGAAAAATGGGGCCCAGATCTTTCTATGACACTGTGTTGTTGGGCTGTATATTACCTTCAGCCTGTGACCTAGGGTTATCATCAGCACATTTCCTTCAGGCTGGAGTTAGAGGTCTGGGGCAGTGGGGAATTCATTCATCCACCATCTGCTTTTCCAAGAGAGACCCTCATTTCTCCCCAAAGTAATAAAAGTAGAGGACATTGAGCCTACTCAGACTGTCTACACTCATCATCAGTACACCCTGAAAAATAATTACTTGCACCTTCCAGCTCTGGAATTTTGATGCCTAGAAGCAGCGTGGCAGTTTCAAAACTGGATCCCTGAGGAAACTCTGTCTTGATCTGAAAATTCAACAGTTGCTACAGAAAACAACACTCAGAGCCAGGCATGGGTATCTTTGAATAGAGAAACTTACCCTTTGGTTCCCATAAGACTCAAAACACCCTTTTAGCACATCATTAATATTGTTAGCTTGGAGATTATCACTTCTTCTCCTTTGCTTGCCTTCACTCACTCACTCACTCACTCACTCACCCGCACCAAGGAAAGGAGAACTGAACAGTGCGAGGAACGGCGTGCTGCCCTGCCGCGCCGGGGCGCGTGAAGTGGCAGTCTCGGTTGATGGCGGGCAGTTTTTCTTATCCTGTCTCCAAGAGTTGGACGTTTCGTGCTATCATTTGAAGTCAGTAAACTCTAATTAGAATCACTGGATTTTAAAACTAAAATGGATTTTAGAAATCCCCTAATGCCTTCCTTTTCCCAAGCAGAGGTCAGCTCATAACAGCACTAGGACTCAGGAATTTGCTTCCAGTCGAGGTTTTTCCAGCTTCCTCCTGCAAATTATGAAAAATAAAAGATATCCAGAAGTCTTACCTTCTTAGCTTCTATTGACTCTTAAACTTTAAACCTAAGAACTCCAGCTAGAACATACTGATTTCTTTCATTCTGAAATTAAAGTGTACATTAAAATACTAAGGAATCATTCAGTTAAGTATAAAGTTTTTAAAATTTGAGGTGATCTTCTATGTATGTTTCATAGTTTTTATATAATTCTTACTCCTGGTTTAAAAAAATAAGTGACTTGCTATGATTTTTTTTTTAACATGTGATGTTGGCTTTTGTTTCCTAGTATAATACTGACAATCAGTATATGGTATTGCATGTATGAATGATGCCTTTGTCATTCTTTCTGTAGCACTTTGACCCAATGACAAAGTGAAACTAGACATTTTCTAAAGAAAATTGGATTACTGGTTTATTGGAGAAACTGTTAGCTTGCATTTAAATGCCCAAATAGGGCAAGATTCTTAGGGTTTGGTGTCATAGCCATATTCAGATATACAGAAGACATGCTCAAGCATTTCTCTTTAAAATAACTATATCTAAAGGTAATTTTCCTCAATGGGGAATTGCTCTATACAGATGTAAATTCAATTTTCTATGTCCAAAACTTGTTTGATAATTTTATATTCAATATATCACAGGTGTTATTATTAGTATGTTATTTGAGTGCTGTGAAATGCAAATACCCTTGTTTTCAGAACATAAACATATGGGCCAAGATTCTACTTTTTAAGAAATATTCTGTCATGTTAGGACACTTACTCTTGAAGAAGGAGTTTATGTGGTTTAATTCCACCAGGTTTGAACTGTGAAGTGACATAAGGAAAAGCGCCTCAACCCGCTTTCTAAAGTATTATCAGGAAAAGCTGAGTTAGGGGGAGACTGCTTTCTTAAAAAACACATACTTTTATTATGTATCATGTGGTTGGAGCTTGAGTGCTAGAAGTCAGATTGAGCTGGGTGCAGCCCCCAGCTCCTTCCATTTGCTAAATGTGAGAATTATAACTCCAATGCCCCTTTCCCTCACCCATGCAAATGGTGATCAATAGTTTCTACCTCATGGGGTTGTTTTTAGGGTTAAATGAGGAAAATGAATAGTAAATACTTAGTATGTAATGCCTGGCACATAGTGGATGTTCAGTAAATACTAGGTATGACTCCATTGGTACACAGGAATTTATTTTAAAGAAAGTGTTACAGGCAGCTCTTGATGTACAAAATGATACAAATTTTACACATCAGGCCACTCAGTCGTATCACTTTTCTTTTTTGCCATTTTCTTTCCTCACGCCTTGGGGGAGCCTAGTGCTCTAAGAGCTGTTCTGGTAACAGCAGTATTTTTCAAAGTGAATTTTATGTCCCGCTCTACAAAAATGAATGAACGAATGAACGAACGATGGAATGCATGTTTGGGGAGAAAAGTGAGTTTTCCCTCTTCGTAATTCACAAGATAACTATTCACTGTTTAGTCCAGTATTTCCCAAATTTACTTGACCGTGAAACTCATTTTCTACAAAACACCAATGAAGAGCCTGCAGAGCTGGCCGTCTGCCCTTTAGGAAACGACTGCTCTGTGAGGGGCGTACACAGACACACACCCTTCAGGTGCACTTAAAGCTTCTTTGAGCAGTGAACTTGACATTCGCTTTTCTTGGGTATAAAATACATCACAGCCTCATTGTATGCAAATTTGAAGTGTTCAGGATTGAAATGGTGTGACTGAGTAAAATTAGTGAAATTTTACTTTTGTGTAACTTTTAAACTATTGAAGAACAAAATTCAACCAAGAAAATTATACAGATCTTGGCTTTATTCATTAATTCATGAATTGAGTAGCATCCAGTCTAGCAGATAGAAAGGAGCTCTGAAGAGCTGTACAAAGCAAGAGACTTTATAGGCAGAAGGGAGCAGGAACAAGGAAGTTGTCCTGGGCATTTGGTGGTGGTTAGAGCAGGGTTACTTCCCTTAAAGGGAAGTCGTGGAGCTGGTCCAGGTAACTTGTGCCCAGCAGGCAAGTGCTGGTTGGTTGACTTAGGCCTGCCTCTTCTGAGAGAGCCAAGCATAGAAACTTAGTTAGGTTTTGATGTGTAGAAGTGGCACCTAGCATGGGGGACTCCATCTTGAGCCCAGTCTGGTTCATTTATTTAACAGAACCAATGTGAATCTTCCTAAGTGAATCCTCTGTTAATAATTGCCTAATTTCAAAGCTTATGAATTGCATGGCAACTCACATGGCAGCGGCAGTTAATAGAAATATCTTCTGTCCTTTGGTTAGTTTAGTCTTAAAGCTGGCAGTTTTCAGAACCATGTCCCTTTACCGTATGTGACTGACTTTGTAACACTGAAAATACCTAATTCATCTGATGAGGACTCAGTTAACCCTTGACTAAAGACCAACCCCCATCCAGCCCTGACTGGTGTGGCTCAGTGGGCTGGGCGTCATCCTGCAAACCAGAGGCTGCCAGTTTGATTCCCAGTCTCGGCGCACGCCTGGGTTGCTGGCTGGGTATGTGTGAGGGGCAGCTGATAGATGTATGTCTCACACATCAGTGTTTCACCCCCTCTCTTTCTCCTTCCCTTTCCCTCTTTCTGAAAATAAATAAAATCTTTTAAAATATAATGTTTAAAAAAAACGAAGACCAACCTCCATCCAAAAGAAATTGAATCCAACTGGCAGTCTCACAGTCCCTTATACACAATTCTAAAACCCAAAAGTTCTGAAAATAAAAGGATTTTTCATAAGTTTACAGCAAAACTCACAACCAGTATATAGTCTTTATCCTCTATATCTGAATATGCATACATTTTGCTAAAGAACTCTCGCTGTCCCAAGTCTCATTGAGGCTTTTACATTATAGATGGCCAAATTTCACCATGTATAATGTGCTCCTGTGTATAGTGCACACCCACGTCTTGGGCCCAAACTTTCTGGAAAAAAATCTTTTGTTCTAATATTTTAATTCAATTATTTATTTATTTATATTTAGATACTTATTTTTTGTATTAGAAAAGAATTTTACCATTTATCTCTAAACATATTATGATACAAGAAATTTTGTGTGACTAATAACTACAAAACACAGGAGCAGATGCAAGGTGTTTTCAGGCACTGCCCATGTATGATGCGCATCCTTATTTTTCCCTCAGAAATTGGGGAAAACGGTGTGCATTATACACAGCAGAGTACAATATACACTACATTGCCTTCCAAATCCTAAACATTCTGAATTCTGATACACATATGGCCCCTAAAGTTTTCAGATAAAGTATCCCAGAAAATAGAGCCAAAGGGCAGAGAGATGGAAAAATGGAAAAAAGAGGTAAGAAAATTAGAAGACCAGTCCAAAATATCCAATATTTAATAATACGAGTTTCAGAAAGAGAGAACAACAAAATATATAGGGTGGGGATCATCAGTGAAATCATTGAAGAAAACTTCACTGGACTAAAAGACATTAATTTCCAACTTGGGAGACCACAGAATTCCCAGCAAAATAGATCAAAGTGGAATAAACCCACAGTAAGGCGCATCACTGGAGTTTTAGCACACCGGACGTGTTTGGAGAGTCTACACACCGGAGAGAATGGGGGAGTCACACACAAGAAGACAGGAGTCCCGGCGATGCCTGTGGGCTTCTCAACAGTAATGCTGGGAGCTGGAATTCCAGAGGGATTATTTAAACCTAGATTCTGTACTCAAACTCTCATTGAAATGGGTTGGCTTAATAAATATTTCAGATATAAATCAGATTCTCAAGAAATTTACTGTGCTAAATTGAGTTTCCTCTTTTTCTCCCTTTAGCCTTACAGAGGTGAAAATAAGGAATGACAGCATCCCAGAAAACAGGAAAATTAAATGTTGAAGAAAATGGATCATTCATGAATCAAACCATTATTCCTGAATTAATCAGGATGTTCCTTAGTATCTCATATTATGTGTGAGGTTTTATGATAGCAACTTGGAAAGTGATACTTCACCTGTATTGCCCAGAGTTCTCTTTCAGTCCTCCACAGAACACTTATTCACACTGTATAAATAGTTAAAATATTTACGTTTTGTAGAGATATTAGAAAAAATTAATCCATTTCCCAGTTAAAAGGATTTTTACAGTTTGAGTTTATCAAAACAAAACATTTTTAGTCCTCATTTCTAGAATGAGATTTTGAGACTGAACAATCTGCTATGCTCTTCAGTGTGCAAAGCCCTGGGCTCCTCTGCAGTGTTGACAGAGAGCTGGGCCTCACCGGGGAGGCTGGTCGTTGGAAGACAGGACTGTCGGGCTCCGTCACCGGGCTGCATCCAGCACTGCGGCTGCCAGGCCTCACTGTAAACTCTCCGTCCACACACTCCAGCCTCTTCTGTTTCATCCCCTGCCCAGAGAATAAACTAGGTCAGAAAATGACCACAGAAGGGAAAAGCAGGACCGTCGGAGGTTGTTTATACAGTCAGTAAAGTTGCTCAGCAGCTAACAATAGAAAACAAAGCAAACCAGTGCTGGACCGAGTGAGACTTTTCTCGGAACAGCTTAACTCTCCACTTTTCACAGATAGAGAGCCTAAAACCTTTTTTACTTTGCTTGGTGATTTGTCTGTGTCGGTAATTGTTCTGTATTAAGGGAAACTTAAGTTGAGAGTGTCAAATGGGAAATACCTCATTTAACCACATTCAGCATTCGATGTCCGTTTCCTGTTCCTGTGTTCACTTCGTGCGGAGTCTGCATTTCGTCCCCTTTGAGTACCAGTTCAGCAGTTCTCTGGCTTCGTTCCTTTGTCGTGTCAGTGTGTGCCTGGCTGGTTATCCTGCCTCTTGCTTCTCCTCCCCTTCGTGGCCTGACCTGCTCCCCTTCTCTCCAGGGATAGAATACATCTCACCTCTTGGGGAGCTTTTCTTGTCCTTGTCCCCATGCCTGCCCCCACCGAGGCGAGGTCTTGCTCCTTCAGATGAGGGTCCCGAGAACGTGTGAGAGAAGAGCACATGGTGCAGTGTGAGAAGGAGGTGGGCTGCCTGGTCTGTAATTCCTATTCAGCCACTTAATATGTGACCTGCGTTGGGCAACCAACTTAACTTCTCTGTGCCTCTGTCATCTGGGGACAGTAATAGTGCCTGCCTCGTAGGTTATTGTGAGTTTTAAAATATAATACATTTAAAGTGGTTAAGCACACATACTCTGGAGCCAGACTGCCTGTGTTCAAATGCCTGCTCCTGTAATTACTCAGGCAGGGTTTCCAATCCTCAGACTCCTCATCTGAAAAGCAGGGTGAACAATAGTACCTACTATGTTCTCAAATTTTTTTTTAAAAAAAAGGTCCTACAGTTAGGGCTGTTGAAAGAATTACATTAATTAAAATATATAAAATGTAGGCCATTTTTGGCAAATAGTAAACACTGTTTAAATATTAATTGTTAATAAAAGGCTTAGAGAAGGATCTGGCCTATAGTATGCATTCAAGAAATAGTTACTATTTTACCAAGAATTCCCATTTTTCAACAAAATTCTGTAAGTGGAAAGAAGAAAAAATCATAGTTTTAAAGAGGAGAAAGCATATCAAAGCCACAATATGATGCTTGTACCTTCCATCAGAATAACTAAAATGAAGACGGTGCCGTGACCTGTGTGGCTCAGGTGGCTGGGTGATGTCCCACAAAGCAGAGGGTCACCAGTTCAGTTCTGGTCAGGGCAGATGCCTGGGTTGCAGGTCTGGCCCCTGGTCAGGCACATACAAGGGGCTCCCAGTCGCTATTTCTCTTACATACACATCGATGTTTCTCTCCCTCTCTCCACCTCTCTAAGAGTAAATAAATAACTATTTTTACAAAACGAAAACGGCAGTACTAAGAGCAGCAGAACTGTCATACACAGTTGAGCATCGGTAGTACGGCCGCTCTGAGAGACCGACAGTATCTATTAAGGCTGAACTCACTCCTGTCCCAGACGCACGCACACCAGCACCCCGCGTACTCATGGGCACCCAAAGACAGGTAACAGAGAACTTCAGAGCCAAAACCGGAGGCAACTCTGTAAATTCTGTATGTTTATAGGGTGGAGAAAGAGCGGATGGATGGTAACTGGGTGTGTGTGTGTCGTACAGGCATAATGTGTAAGAGAAGGCAGGCAGGGAAGAGCCCACGCGATGTGGGTCCCTCTCTCCTTTTGTAAGTTCAGAAATGGCAACGCTCATTTGTGGAGTCAGAAGTCGGGGTAGTGGTGGCGCCCTGGCGGGGTGTGGTGACTGGAGTGGAGCCCGAAGGTGCTTCTAGAGTAGCGTTGCTTGTTCTAATTTGATGCTACGTGGACGTACTTTCTTTGTGAAAATTCGTTCATCTGTGTGCTTGATTTGTGCATTCGTCTCTATTATGTATGTTAAACCTCAGTTGAAAAAATTTTATTAAATCAGGAAGCTTGAGAATTTTGCAAATGATAGTTCATTTTTTCCACTTGCCAGTCTTCCTAGAACTGAAGATTTCCTACTTTTTAAAAATGTCGGTGTTCACTACAGTGCCAGGAAATTACCCAGTCTGGCTTCTAACCTTTTCTTAAATTGTGTCATCAGGGTTGTAAAAAAATCTCAGCAGCAACAAGTAAGCAGCTCGGGCACCACACTTCAAAGTGGCCGTCACTTTTTATTTACCCTGCCCGTTCGCATACAGCGCAGGTTGCAGGGACTACACACGGGGTGGGCAAGCGAGGGCTGACAGTTGTGAGTTTGCAAAATAGTTTATTCCTGTATTATTATTTATTAATGTGTTCTTTTCCTCCCTAGCCACTGTACACTTCCTTTTGCCCACCCATTATAAATTATATGTGAAACTGGTTTGGCACTGCGGTCGGGCTTTTTAGCTTCTGACCTCCTGCAGACCTGAGCTGCTGCTTTTCAAGTCTGAGTGAAGCAAGGTTTAGGCGACCCAGCTGTGGGGTGTCAGAGGCCCGTGGGCTGGTGACTGATGAGCTTTCGTGGTAACTGGTGCTCGTGCTTACTGCTTTGGTGTCCATATGCTGTTTTAGTAGCTTAGTGAGTTTCTTCTTTGGTTGGAGTTTGTTTTGTTTAGTCTGCATTGTGCCCAGATGGATGATAGAAAGCCTTACACTTTCGCAGAACATGGCTTCGTGGCTCTTGCCTGCTCTGCTATTTTTGTATCACATGAATCATCGCACATTTAAGCCACCTGCAGGGCCTGAATGGAATGACAGAAAAGCCACCGTCACTCAGCTTGACATTTGAAAAGCTGATTCTCGTTTGGAGTTTATTCCTGATTATCCTCTATATTTTAAAGTCTCAGACTTCATAGTGCTTGTTAATATCTTCCAAACCAAAGTATCTCTGATTCATAGTTTTCTTTAGGTGGACATTGGGTCACCAGGAGGACTGTCGGGGACTCGGTTCTAAGCCGACTGAGATAACAAGAACAGCAGGCTCCACTGAAAGGTGGTTGGTTTCCATTAGTTCAGCGAGCCTTCGGGTTTGGCATGCTCACCATAGTCAATGATACAAACGTAAGGTTCTGAGATTGCCAGATGAGTGCTCCCAAATAAGTGTTTTTTGAATGCTTAGAATGTGCCATACCTGTAAGATATTTGTCAGAAGTTTTTCTCACCATAGCAACTTTGTTGAGGATTTGTTGGGAAAGATCAGATGAATGGAGGCCTGGGATGCTGCAAAAGAGATTCACAATTAAACATGCGCGCTCACACTCCCACCTTTCACTACAGATACACACAGATCTGCCATTTCTGTGAGCAGTGGGTTAGTCGGGCTCCCGTAAAGCCTTTGCAGATTTTCTCAACGAAGCTTTGCTCTGGGCTGAGGAAGGTTAGCTTCTGTGCTAAAGGTAGCTGGACTTGTGTGAATTTGGGAGGTGAGTACAGACTGCTTTCAGAGTAAGAAGTGTCCTCGATTTGTAAGTAAAGTGGCCATTGTCACCAAGTGTCTCCTCTTCCTAAATAATATTGTAATACTTCGGGAATCCAGTAGTCATAAACTCTGGAACTAATAGAGGGAATAAAATATAAAAATACTCCCTTATTTCCTGAAATGGTAGACTAAAAATACACTGATCTACACAACTAATACAACAGACTCTTCATTTTCAAAACAGGAACATCTCAAAAATAGAAAGGTCTACTAAGAATGTGAGAGTCATGGTACTGTATTTGTATCTTCAGTTGTTCTAATGCATCCCCTTGTGGTCTTGGGCAGGTCATTTAGAGTTTCTGTTTCTCCTGCTTTACTGATGCGCTGTGGATACTCAAAATACCTAACTTTTGTTTGTAAACTATAGCATTTTGAACACAGCATCTTTTTCTTTTCCCCTCAGGGAAAGGGCAACTGTAATTTTTTGCTTAAAGATACTATTTGAGAACAGCTGGGGTGGGTGGAACTTCATTTTACATTAATTTTTGTGCAGTAATTGTATTTCTTTTTTGTTCACTGTTTCTTTTCTTAGCAGACGGAAGGAGGAGCACAGACAGACGGCCAGCAGTCACAGACGCAAAGTAGTGAAAACTCAGAGAGCAAATCTACCCCTAAACGGCTGCACGTCTCTAATATTCCTTTCCGCTTCCGGGACCCCGACCTCCGGCAGATGTTTGGGGTAAGTCTCTGAAGTCCTTCTGTGAGTTTACAATTAAAATGTAATTTAATCCACCAGGAGTATTATTGGTCATTAGTACTTTAGGATAAAACTATAAATAGATTGAGAAAGATCCTGGGGTAAATCAGTATTTTCACCAGAAACTTTTCCTGTCACCTGTCTACTAGCCATCAGCCTTGCAAATTCTCACATAAATAAGGTGACCATTTGCCTGGGGCGGGAGACCTGCAGTGTGAAAATCAGGACGAGGTAGTAACCCCTGCCTTTCAGTGTTGCACATTAAATGAAGTGTCTGTGAAAGCAGACAGCACCTGTGTTTTGTTGTTACCTCCTCTCTTATGCTCAACAATGGCAAGACCAACATCGAAAATCAGTCCCAGGGGCAGTTCGCTGCCTCTGACATGTTCTTCTAGCTGTTCAGTTCTTCCTGAAATCACTGCCGCAAACCACAAAGTACAACAGCAAAGATTTGAGTTGTTGGAAAGGGAGTGACTGCCAAGAACCTGATTTTCTCCTGGGCTATTGTTGTTGCCTGTTATAATTTGAGCAAGCTCTTACTTCCAACCAGGACTACAAGATAATTGGTATCGCAGCCTGGTGCTTTGTCAGGAAAGCAAATCCCCTTCCTTAAGTCTTGGTTGGCCACTTCATAGTGACAAGACCCTGGAGCAAAGTTCTGTCACTTAGCTGTTCCCTGGATGTGTGTTGCACGCCAAAGGCAAGGCCAGGGTGGAGATTTAAGGATATTCTTGAAGAGCTTGAAGAGAGCTTTTACCCAGAAAATGGTAGCCAGCTGGTCTCATCTCTATAGAAGAGAGAGCAACAGAAGATAGAAAGGGCAGCGTAAAGAGTTAGGTCACATTTCAGAAGCAGCTTCCCGGGAGTATGAGTTATTAGGTTCTTTACAGAGTCATCAGAGATAATATGGCATCTCAGTCTCTGGAGCGCTGTGAAAATGGAGTGCGTTCCGAGGTCAGAAATGGGCTGTCCATTGAAACTCTGCCTAGGCCACTTACCAGCGATCTCTTGAAATGTATTATACCCTTCCCATAAGGCACTAAGTGCAAAAAATTAAATTTCCTTGCAAGGGGTGCCTGGTTGCTCTGTCTTCTTCCACGTAGTTAGTTCCTGTTACTGAGAAGGGCAGTTGCGTTGGTAAAGAGCAGGGATTCTGTGCTCCATTTTATTAGCTCTGTAAACAATGAATAGCTTCTTTCAGCCGCAATTTTTTTTAACCATAAAAAGAAAGCAGTCCTTACTCTAGAAGGATGCATTAGAAAACATAAAAGAAAACAAACTCTAAAATACCATGTAAACCATAATTTTATAGGATAGGTATAGGAAAAAAATAAAATGGCCTTCTACCTAAAATTAGACATTTTCCTCTTTCCTTGACTTTTACAATTTTCCATTAAATGATGAAACAGGAAGCAAGCCCAGAAGCCTTACTCAAGAAAACTTGGGCTCTTAATACACGTTTTTAAGAAAGATAGTAATGTTTCAGCCCAGAGAGACAGCACGATTTCTGTTTTGCTCTTTTCATTTTTAGTTTCTGCACATTCCCCAAATCTGGCTTGAAATCCAAGTGAAATAGACACCTGGGTACAGCGTGCATGAGTTCAGCACTCAGAGAGAAGTGGGAGCGGAAAGTATCGCGAGACTGAGCGCACACCCCTTCAGTGCTGTCTGCCCGAGTATCGGTTAAGACAGCTTTGTACTATGTACACGTCTCCCCAGATGATCACTGTTCCGTGTGTGCCCCTCCTGTCCGCTACCCAAGCATAGAGTCACTGACCCTTTGTGGTTCTGGCTGTGTTTGATTTTTCCAAACGTGAACAAATTTAACTCATTACAAAACAAAGTTTCTATTTAAGATATTCTTGATGATGTTCATTGCAGAAAAATTAAAGCAGCAAATAAATGGGATTATACCTAATGTCCCTGAATGTTAGCATGTAACCTATAGAAATAATAGACACATATTGATTGACTTGGAAAGTTGTTCATAGTATATTGAGTGAAAAAATTAAGAGTAATATGTGGAAATGTTTCCTTAACAATACATGGCTAAGGGAAAGCCCGGACGGCTGTGGCCTGGAACCAAGGTGGTGGGATTGTAGGTGGCACTCACTTTCTGCTTCCCCTTGCCTTTTTATCTATCTGTATTTTCTACTTTTACAGTGAACATGATTTACTTTCACAAATTAAAGGAAACAAGGGGAAGCAAGACAGCCTCCAAATCTTTCTACTTAGGGTTTACTCCTTAAAACTGACACATGTGAAATAGCAGAGACATAGCGGGGAAAGTCCCTAGTGCTTGCCGGGGGCAGAAGCGTGCAGTAGGGTGGCTGTCTGCATGTGCTCTGAAGACAGCTCCCACCGTGAAGCGGTGGGCGGCGCATGAGCGAGTGAGTTGAAAAAGGAGTGGGGGAGGAAGATTATCAGCTCAGTGAGAAGGAAGACTCAGAAACTGGTATTGGGACTTTACCAACAAATGGAAACATGGACGTTCAATAGGTAGTTTAAAGGAGAGCGAGAACCCCTGTTTCTTTTTTAGACGAAAGTAAAATATGTGGATAAAAAGCTGAGGATAAACACATGTTTTATTTTTGTCTCTGCAGCAGTTTGGCAAAATCCTAGATGTAGAAATAATCTTTAATGAACGTGGCTCTAAGGTAAGCTCCATTTCAGTTTTAAGTGTGCTTGCTTCCTTTTTCGTTTTGTTTTATTCTGAATAGTAAGTAATCAGAAAACTTAAGCTGTTTTTCAAGCCTGCAGAAAGTATTCCCAGCTATCTAGCATGGATTAGATGATCTCTAAAAATAAGCTGCCACATGGCCAGACTTTATCTTAATACTTAAATTGGGAGAGTGATGGGAAAGAAGCGAGAGAGGTTTGAGGGGCGAGCGTGGCGGTCAGGAAGACAGGACACAGGAGACACCGGTCCTTCACTGGCCTTCAGTTTGCCCTAAGCTGCCTGCATGAGCAGAGAAGAGAGAAGACTGGAGAAAGTACAATTTGGAGAATTCTGCTCTGAATTCTCAGAACAATTCAGCTTTTAAAAACTGAACTCTGAAATGGCATACTTAGAAACAAATTTAATATTTCAGTCATTCAGTTGACCTGCTCTCTCTTTTGAATGAATTTTAACAAGGCTTAAATGCAGGGGACAGAGGGGCTCAGGACGTCACTATGAACTGCTTTCCTCCTTTATGTCACACCCAGGTAGGCAGGCTGCAGGGTGGTCATGTTGATCACAAGTACAGTGGGCGCCTTTTTTGCACACAAATGCAAGAAGTGACAGTGTGCCATTCGATGTGTGCATTCTCTTCCAAATGTGTTCTTATAAGAACTGAAGTTTTTCATTAAAACTTATTTTTCTGTAATAATTTACTATTAATTTCACAGTCTATGGTTTAGAATTTTTATAAGCAGTCGTGTTCTTAGGAATGAGTGAATGGTAAAGTCTTACAATGGCATTATAAGAAAAGATTTGATAAAATAAATTTTTGAAAGTTTTATTTGAAAGTTTTCTTCCTTCTCAACAAATTAAATACACCCCACAGACACAGTCAGCTGTGGCCAAGCTT
>VMDR010024215.1:0-15153 GCA_007922815.1 Macrotus californicus | reverse complement strand
ATGCTCAAAATGGAATCTTTGCCAATATAATTATCTCCAGCAGAAATAATTAGCTGGATAATTTATACTTTTATATGCTGTATAACCCAAAAGCCTTCCATTTGATTTTCATGGAATACCTTACCATAATCACCTGAATGGACAGTCATAATTTATCTCACCATTCACCTTATCTTATGCAAACCTTTAATATCATATCATGGATTTGACAAATAATTACTCTTCCTAAATAATTGATCTTGTTGCAAAATCTTGGCACTGCCAGGGAAAACGGTTTCCTGTGTATGTGGAACGTAACACTAAACTCTTTTCCCTGCAGCTCCCAAGGGGTCGGGCTTCCAAAGAGAATTCCTTTGTGTACGTTGTGAACATTTTTTTTACTCGAATTTGTTTGGAAAGGGTCAAAGTTAAGGAGGAGGACTTTTTTTCATCGATCTATTTCCTGTATTTAATTATTTGACACAGTTGACTCATGACTATGTAATTATCTCTTGGAGTGTTTAACATTAATATAAAATGGTACTGTATTTCCAAGCCAAATGGAATTTTTATGAGGCCATGCAACCCTTTTTGGCTTTACTTTTTGTTTAATGGTCATGCTGTAGCAAACAGTGATGTGCAATATGAACGGTTAAACTATTCTCTTAATTATTGCATCTGGTTTACCATATCCTGCCCATCTAGTATGTTTTAATTGAAGGGCAGAAAAGATCTCTGGTTGATCATTGATGGTTTTAAATTGGCACATAACGATAATACTGAGTCCTAGAGGGAGTTCTTCCTAAATCTCAGCATATGTCTTTATGTTAAACAATTAAACCACATCTGGAAAGAGAAAGCAGATCAGTACATTCCTCAGTGGACTCTGAGAAAACTGATTCAGTGGGCTGAACACTTGTTACAGAGAGAGAGACAGAGACAGAGAGAGAGGGAGGGAAAGATAACCTTGAACTAGAGAGAGTTTGCAGATTTACCAAAAAAAAAAAAAAAAAAGGAACAGGTGTTTGAAGAAAAATTCCCACAATGAAATAGTTTCATATCGGCAAGGGCATTTAAGCAATAATGAGAAGATTTCATGCATTTTTATGCAAGGGCACCAGGGGGAATTAGTAACAGAAGAATATAAAGATCTTATTTCAAGAATGTATATTATTATCAGGATTTGCCAAGTCTCATGTACAAGTTAGTTGAACAAGGACTTACTTAACATTTAAAAGAGAACTTAGAATATGTTTAGAAAGAGTTAATATGCTGTTCACATTGCCTGAGGCAAATCAATAGAAAAGTTACACTTGGGTGCATATTTCCAGGTGAGAGTTAAGGGGAACTTTCCTCAACCTCAGTCTCCTCTTCCGTAGACAATGGCAACTGCAGCTTATCCCGCTGTCTGTCTCTCACCTTGAATTCCTTCTAACATACTCCTCTGGGGTGCCACAGGGAATTCTTCCCCAAACAGGTACTTATCACATCTTTTCCCTGCTGAAAAAAAAAACTAACATTAATAGCTTCCCAGTTATTGCCTTGAAGAAAAAAAACTCCAAGTCAATGTTATCTGACAGTCAAATTCTCCATAATCTGCCTCTACACTGTTTTCCTGGGCTTATTTTTATTACAGCTTCCCATAGGAATTTTCTTTCTTAGCCAAACTGGTTTATTTTTTTTCCTTTTTCTCTACTTTATTTTTTTATTGTTTATTCTATTACAGTTGTCCTGATTTTTTTTCCCTTTTGTCCCCCTCCACCCAGCCTACCCCTCTTGGCCACAGTATTCCCCTAACATATTTTGTACTTTCTTATTTTAGTGACAAAACTTGCCTCACCCAGAATGTCTTCTCTTTGACACCTCTCTGAAACAAATTTTCCAACCAATCCAGTTTAAAGTGACTCCCCCTTTCTGAGCATCTTCAGAATACCCATGTTTGTAGTATGCACTTATCATTTCTTGATTTAGACCTTTTATTTGTTTGTTGTATGTGCAAATGTCTCAAGTACTTAATTGACTATAAATATTATGCATTCCAGAATTTTGTCTTATATTTTGGAATGCCCAATCTCCCACAAAAGTACCACAATCTTTCACGTAATAGATGGACCTTTTTAAGTAATTGACAATTCCAAAAAAATTGCAATTACTCTTGAAATTAAAGTCCATTTCTGAGATGAACAATCAATGTGAGCTGTATCTTGTTATTAATTTGTTAGGGCAGCCATGACAAAATACCACAGACTGGGTGGTTTAAAAAAAACAGAAATTTATTTTCTCATAGTTCCAGAGGTTGGAATTCCAAAGCCAATGTGTCAGCAGGTTTGGTGTCTTCTGAGGTCTCTCAACTTAGCTTGCAGATGACCACCTCTTTGCTGTGTTCTCACATGGTCTTTTCTCTGTCCATGCACATTTTTGGAGTCCCTTTGTGTGTTTAAATTTTCTCTTCTCATAAGGACACTGTAGCATTGGATTAGGGCCTACCCTATGGCCACATTTTACCTTAAGTACTTCTTTAAAGGTTCTGTCTCCAATACTGTCACATTCTGAGGTACTAAGGATAAGGGCTTCAATATATGTACTTGTGAGGACACAACTGAGCCCATAATCTGCACTATACTGCCATCTTAGTTATATATTCTATTGTGTCTTTTTCTGCATTTCCAAATAATTGCACTTGTCAGAAGTTACTAGTAGAGAGGTTAGATTTAATGGATTTCAGCACAAAATCAAAAGCCTTGGACTATGAATTTCAAATATTAACTTCTGGGGTACCATTCTCTCCCCTTTTCTCTTCCCTCGATTTATCTCCATGTTTGCTCAACCCCCATTGCTATTAAGTTCTTCCTTCAACTTCCCAGTTTCAAATCTTACTTACAGAAAAGGAACTAATGAAAACTAAAGTGTAAATAATCAATGCTTCAATTAAGAAACACTTTAGTTACAACCAACAGTAACCCAGCCTAAATGTTCTTAAACATGAGGATATTTTTGGTTCACACAATTTAAAAATATAAATGGTAGTAGAACATTAGATTTGGATCAATCCAGAAGTTCAAATAAAGGTAACAGAACCTGGTTTCTCTCTCTCCTTCTCACAGCTTTGCTTCCTCTGGGTTGGCTGCATTCTCTGACATGACTCACCTTGTACTTTAAAAAGTGGCTCTAGTACCTTAGCATATGTCTTTTCAAGTTCAGTGTTGTTGCCTGGTAGATGTTCCCAAGACTTAAGAATTTTTCTCACTAAGATAGCTCAAGAAGTGTCCTCATTTCTAAACCAATCCCTAGGATAAAGGAGACATCAAAAGCTAAATGGCCAGACCTGCATCACATGTGTCACCCCTGGAAGTGAGTGTGGAGCCTCCACTGTCCCAAAATACATACAAGTTAAGGGTGAGAAAAGGAGTGACTCTGTAAGAAGAAATTAAAGTTTTGTTAACAAAAGGAGGAGGGACAGAAACATAGCAGTCAAAATTTAGCAAAACCCCACAGCAACGTATAAGCTTAAATCCACCACCCCTTTTGATAGTAGAGGCAGAGGAGAAAGGCCTCATTAAACCATCAAGGCAAAGAACATTATTGAACAAAGGTCCTCCTTTGCACCCTTGAAACTATACCACATAGCAGTCAGTTCTGTTTGATTGCTCCTGATTTGGTCCACTTATAAGAACAAATTTACTCTACTCTCTGGTGTCCCAGTTTTCTCAATGTCTCTCTAAAAGCCAGAGTCCAGGTTTAAGACTGGAATTCAAGTTATTGAGGGTTGCCTAATAAAAGGACAAAGCAATTTGAAAATGGAAAGCTACACTCAAGCTCTTATTAATAATTGTGTCTCTGCTGAGCACATGTAGAGACAGATAATTAGATTCATACAAAGAGTGGTCTCTAATTGCATCCAGATGTGAAGAAATTGACAGACATCCACTAAGGGAAACTGTACAAAATAACCAAGAAACAAATGGAATTGCAATGCGGAAGTTTATGAAGACTGATGGGCTGAATGACTACAAAGCCTTGCAGGCAGCCTTTTAGTCACACACTGGAAGAAATTTATTGTTGCACTGAGCATTACCACAGAGCAGCATGGCCAAAGACCAATGGCATTCCCTGCAGAAAGAATACCATACAGAACACAGAGTCCTCAGTAAGGGCATTTTAAAGAGTTTAACTGTTTTAGAGACACCACTCTTTTTATTCATCAGCTGTGTTTAAGGTTAACTCCATGGTATTAAAAAAGAAACTCCATCATTTGGGGATCTCCAGTTTATGCCTGTCCTACATGGGGACATTCTATAAACACTGCTAAAAACCTAATTTATCTTCACTTAATAGAAGAGATCTAACTCAATGCTTGCCCAACGGGGGTCCAAATGGGTATATTCAATTCACATGTAACCATAACCAGGTGTTAGAAGGAGGCAGTAGTCGGCATCAAAACCACCCACACATGGTTATCAAAATCAATAAATGCAAATACACACACTCATAATACTTGAGGTAAAAAGGAACTATGTAGTGCTTGTGGAGAGTTATAAACCTGAAATCTATCATCTTCATATCCAATCAACAGCCATTTTGAGTAGGAAATAGAATGCTCCTAACCCTGACCAATGTGGCTCAGTTGGTTGGATGTCATCCCACAATGCAAAAGTTTGCTGGTTTGATTCCCCAACAGGGCACATGCCTAGGTTGTGGGTTTGGTTTCTGGTCGGGTCACATAGGACAGGCAACTAATCAATGTTTCTCTCTCACATTGATGTTTCTCTTCCTGTCTTTCTCCCTCCCTCCCTGTCACTCTAAATATAAATAAATAAAATCTTTGAAAAAAAAGAATGCTCCAAATAGAGGAAATAGTATAAGCGGAGTTTCTGAATCAGTAAATACTTTGTGATTTTGAGACAGTGAATAAAGCAAGGATGGATAGATTATAAAGAGAAAGAGGGGAGTGATAGACTGGGAATAAAACAGAACCATAATTATAAACTTATGAATATGTTTTTCTGGCTTGTGTAAGTGAACTATGGTATAATTTTCTAAGATAGAAATGACTGAGAAAGAGAGAAAGCACAGATTTAAGGGGGAAAGGACACATTTTGGACATACCAAGTTTGAGATGTATGTGAACCACCCAGCTAGAAATGTTAAGTAGGATACAAAAATCTGGAGATGAGGGGAAAAGTTTAGGCTAAAGACGTAAATGTAGGAATCATCGCTGTAAAGGTGGTATTTAAAGGCAGAGAAACTGATGAGGCCACCTACTGAGAAATGCATGGAGAGACAGGGTCAAACAGGACGAGGTACAAATCACAAAAGAGGCTGATATGAAGTGGCCTGTGGGGTGGATGAAAAGGCAAAAGAATGGGACAACAGAAGCCAAAAGACAAAGCAAAAAAAGAGGGGACTGACTAGAAAAATGCTGCTCTCTGCATGACAAAGATGAAGCCATAGAATTGCCCCTGGATTTAGCAAGATGGGAGTCACTAACCAGAGCAATTCTGATGGAGTAATAAGTTCAAGTGCAGTGAACCAGTGAGTGAAACTGGACATGAAGGAAAGAGAAGAGTGACACTCTAACATGGCAGCTCCGTGATGGCTGGACTTTTATATTTGCTGCTTCTTTTGGTTCTCCAAGATCTAAAATATTACCCAGCATAAATAAAATAGGTGTTGAATAAAGAATTGTTGGAAGAGGAGTAAGTATAAATTTAAACTAAAATTATTCTACTCAACGGAGAGCTCTTTCCAGCACAGTTACCTTCTCATATATTCGCATTACAAAAGAATTCATTCAGCATTGGAGTTTGGTCAGGAGAATGACCTAGAAGAGGTGGCAAGAGTACTGGGAGTATTTCCCATGAGCAATCGTGGTGATGGGATATGGAATCTGGGTAGCCAAAAAGGGAAATAGGGCAAGGAGGAGGCTGATGGAGAGAAAGGAAATGATGGGCAACAACACACTAAATGTGTTAATGCTGCCAAAGAATAGCAGCATTGGGGGAAGTCAAATACATGATACAGAAAACAAAAAATGTTTATGAAAAAGTGAGGTGTTTGAAACCAACCTTTTAAAAGTGGAATGTTTTCAGGTATGGCCCTGGGGAGCTGAGGTGAGACCACATATGAGCAGATCAAAGAATACAGGATATTAAGCAGTTTTCTATATGGGTGCTCAACTTGCCAAGAAAAATCACAGAATCTGGGGAGAGAAAAATATTTTGAGCCAGGAACTAAGGCCTTTGATAAATGAAGGGAACTGAGTTCAGTAGATGAAAGCAATGAGCCTGGGAAAAGGATGGTATATCTAAATACCACGGACCTCAGTGATGTGTGTGTGTGTGTGTGTGTGTGTGAAAGAGAGAGACAGAGATAGAGACCATCATGGTCTCAGAACAGGGATGGAGAGTAAGATGTACACCAATGTCACTTCCTGTCTCAGAAGTATGTGAGTATGAGAGAAAACCAGATTTGCCCCAAGGCAGGCTGCAAGAAAGAAGTGGCCTCAAGAGAGAGCCAATCTTCAGTTAGAAAGGAGTGCTAATAGAAGGATACTTACAAGAAAAGTTTGAGGACAGAGAAGTGTTAAACCAAGAGCAGAAATCCCAGAAGGCAGAGCAGTAGGTGTGCAGAAGAAGAAGAGAGAATGGTGGTTGGAGCAAAGCCAGACAGGGGTATAATTCTCCTAATGATAAGTAGCCAGGGAGAACAGGTATACAGCAGTGACTGAAATAAGGAAGGATGGAAATATCCTGGTCATCTCTGAAAGGAAGTGCAAATTGTAGTCCTATTTGGTTTTTTCCTGACTATGATACAGGTAAAATGTTGTGGGAGTACTGGCAGGAGCTTCGAAGGCAGCTGTGTGCAATGACATGGCATCCCAGGGCAACCATTTTTAATGCATTCCTTTGGAGGGATGTTTTGGCAACACTTCATAAAGTTGTGTTTCATGGTTTCTATAGGTAAGAAATCAAGGAGGGCTTTAGTTTGGTGGTTCTGGCTTAGAAGTTCTTTGAGGCTGTCAGTCAGGACTGTAGTCCTCTATTATCTATACTGGAGGATGACATAATTCCAAGTTCATTGTGGTTGTTGGGAGTTATCAGATCCCCCCGGTTTTGGCCAGCTGCTCTGTTCATCACCATATGGGCCTCTCTGTAGGCTTCTCGAGTGTGCTCATGGACATCTCCATAGCATATGATAGCCCCCCAGAGAGTGATCCAAGAGACAAAGACCAAGACAGGGGTCATCACCTTTTATTACCTAATCTCAGAAGTGATACACCATCACTTTTGTCATAGTCTGTTGGTCACAGAGCAAAGTTGCTATAGTGTGGGAGGGGACTACCCGAGAGCACGTGCACCACGGTGCAGAGAGGACTAGGGACTTTCTTGCAGTCTGGCTACCATAATCTGCCCTTTGGTCCTTGATCATTCATATCCTTTCCACATGCAGAATAGACTCAGCCACTCCCAAAGCCCCCAAAAGTATAACATCAGGTCAAAGTCCAGAATTTCTTTATCTAAATCAGATACAGGGGAAAATGAACCTTGAAAGGTTTTTTAGTATAGTTCCTCAAGCACATTTCTCCTTACGTGCATATTGTGAACTAGAAAAATAAGTTATCTGTCCCCTGTCCATATATACCTATCATAAAATGGTGGCACAGAACTAATATAACCACTATAGGCATTCTTGTTCAAAATGTGAAGAAATAAACACACAGGACTCACTGATTCATATCAGTCCTGAAGTTAGGAAGGCAAATTTTACATATTCCTTCATTAGGACTCACTACTACATCTGCCTGCAATGATTCTTCATGACCCTTGGTTCTGCTCCAAGGCTCTTGGTTCAGCAAGATGACCTCCTGCTGTTTCCTAGGTACAATGGAGCTCACAAACTAGTATATTACAAAAAGAAAAAGGTCCACCTGATGAGTTTCCCTCCACTTCTCAGCCACCTCTTCTCCTTTGGCTCCCATCCCTTCTCTCCCACTGCTCTGTTACTAGAGATGCTTATTTTGTTGTGTGGGATGAGAGAAAAATAAAAGTGATGAAGAGAGCTTTGGAACATTGCCTAATTTTTGAGCTCATATAATTTTTGTGAAATTTTGTTTTATGGTAAGATGTAGCCTGGGACATGTCCTGACTCCTGTGACATAGACAGAATGCCATAAAGACAAGATAATCTCCTAAAAATCTATCAACCAATGATTTCTGTTCTAAATAACCCAGAAACTACAACTTCAAGGAAGGAGAATGGGTTCATTTGTTAAGAAAGAAACAACAAACTCCATGTTGGGCAGCCTGACGTGAAGTCAGATCACAAGTACGTTGATACGACAACACTGTCTTATATGCGCATTCTTCATTTAGACAGTGCCTACCAACTCCGCATCCCCTCAGTCCCAGAACACCTGAGGGTCCATTGTAAAAACAAACAAAAAAACAGCGTAACAAAAGAGGACCAGAGATTTTCTATTGTCCAAGAGTAGTTGTTACAGAGCCTTGGGCAAGATGACAAGGTCAACCTTTGGTTCTCCAACATTTCAGAAACTTTTCATACTCAAATAACTTGATTCTTTCTTCTAACTTTTGGTTCTTCTTTATTCCTCAAGGAAATAAGCTTTTTATTTCTGTCCCCAGATATCCAAACTCTTCCTCACCTATGCCATTGTTTCAACTCTCCCACTGACCTCCCTCAATTTGCCCCATATTTGCCACTTCGGTAGATTTTTATGCATGTTTATTTAATGTTAATTTAATAAACTCATCCATCTAATGAACAAAATTTTGAAACTCATCCTTTTTGGCATTTAAACAATTATAAGTTTATTAAATAATTTATCTTGATTTTAACATCTATTATATATGTGACATGGTTTTCTCTCATGTGGGCATGAAAGAAAAATAAAAGTGATAGTTGATTCTTTTAAATATTGCAAACACTTAAAGTAACTAATAAAACATACAAATAAAATAGTTACAATGACAATTAATTATTTTAAATGTCAACACCATGGGCCTAAATTATCACTATTTATTTTCTTTTATATTCATAACTTTCTAGAGTTATCACTATAATTATTTTTATTTCATTGCAGGGTTGCAACTCTCAAAATAAAAAAGAAAACCATCTTTGACAAGTTGAGTTAAGGTACTTTGGTTATAGATGAATTGATTCTTGACACAGCTAGATTCAGGTTGCTGTTTTCAAAACAAATCAAATTCAAGCTACTAAAAATCAAATTAAGTTTGCTTTTGTAAGTAAATTTTATTTGCTACATCACTAAGACTTTAAAGCCCATACCATTTATATAGGCTCTAATTTTTTGCAACTTTGTTACTCCAGCTAAAATGATGCATTTTTAAGTCTTGTTTATATTTATTACCTATTTATTTTATTTAAAAGAAATAATTGTTTAAAACTTGTTATTATAAAATATTGACTTGATCTGGTATAATTATTAAAAATTTATGTTTGCCACCCTGGCTGGTGTGGCCCAGTGGATTGAGTACCAGCCTGTGAACCAAAGGGTCACTGGTTCAATTCCTAATCAGGGCACATGCCTGGGTTGCAAGCCAGGTCCCCAGAAGGGGACATGTGAGAGGTAACCACATATTGATGTTTCTCTTCCTCTCTTCTTCCCTCTCTTCCCCTTTCTAAAAATAAATAAATAAATAAATAAAAATAAATCTTTAAAAAAAAGAAATTAAAAAAAATTATGTTTGCCTTATTAGTATTTCATTGAAATGATCAGGGTCATGTAGAAATTTTATCTCCAAAAACTGAGGGATTAGATGCATATTATTAGATCTTCTGTTGATGAGAATATTAGATTCATTTACTGTTAATCAACGCATTGTTGACTGCCCCATCCCCTTTTCTGTCTCCATATTTTTTCTATTTTAAATCAATTTTTAAAAGTTATATACAATAAAATTCCTTTTATTACTGTCAGTGTTCCATTACCTAAAAAGTTACCTGAGACTGTCCCCCTGTGGCCAGCCCTCCCCCTCAACCCCAAGTCCCTGGAAGTCACTGACATGTGTTCTGATCTGGCATGTCACATAGATGAATTCATACAGTATGCAAGTCTGCTGAGCTCTGGCTTTTTTGTGCAATGTTATGCATTAAAGACTCACCCACAGCACTCTGTGTGTTAGTATTGTGTTCTTTTTTTATTGATCAGCAGTGTTCCAATATATGGATGTACCACAGCTTGCTTATCCATTCATCAGCTGAAAGACATTTAGGTAGTGTCCACATTTTAGCAATGATTAGTAAAAAGTTATTTTAATTTTTCATATAGATTGTTGTGTAAGTTTAGATTTGTATTTGTTTGTGTACTCACCTAGGATTGAGTTTGATGGATCAGATACTAAGCGTACTTTTAACGTTAAAAGAAATTGCTATACTGTTTTCCAGAAATGGCTGTACTAGTCTGCATTCTCGCCAGCAGTCCAAGAGAGCTCCAGTTGCTCTAGCATTATGGACTTTTAGGATGATTTTAAAAATGATTATTTTAGTCATTCTAGTGGTTATGTAGTAATAAGTCATTGTTATTTAATTTGCCTTTACCTAGTGACTGATGATATTTAGCACCTTTCCATGTGGACCTCCATTGAATTTTGAGCTCCACTGCTACAGTTTACATGTTAATGTTCACCACTGAATCCTTGCCACTCAGTGCCTGACATATAATAGTGTGCAATAAATATTTATTAAGTGAAAGAATGGCAGAACTTTTATGTTCAAGAAGAAGTTATGGAACCTCATCTTTACTTCAGATCTTGCTAACTAAGCCTCCATAAAAGTTGAAGAAAATAAAAGTACAGGTAACAAAAGGGATGGATAAATTACAAGGGTCTGTTGCTTCAAGGTAGAGTCAGAGATAAGAATAGAATCAGGGCACAGGCACTGCTGCCATACCCAAAGGGCCGTCTGAGCTGGAGATAAGCAGTAGTACCTAGCAGTGCGACACAGCCAAAACAGAGAGGTGCACATGGCAGTTAATCTTGCTTTATTTTAGTAACATTAATATAACTCCCTCACAGATCAGTCAACTTCAAGTCCTTCCTGTCCTCCTCTTCCTTCCTCTCTTTCTTCATGCCCTCCTCCTTCTCTTCCTTATCAGAAATCACAAACACTTACTGAGCAACTACGGTATACCAGCACTGTCTTTGCATAGTCACATAGCTTTCTCAACAACTCCAAGAAGCATGTACTATTACTCTCATCATATAAATAAGTTACTAAAGGTTATAGCTTGCTGAAAGTCACACGTGACCTTCACAACTGGTTTCACAACTGAGCTTCAAAGTCTACTCTGTCTAACCCCTGCAAAGTCTACTCTGCAAAGCCCCTGCCTCGTTACTTTACATGATCACCTGTTCAGTGAGATTTCTTTGCTAGCCTCTTCTCAAACATCCCATTTTACAGTAATTTGCTTCTCCTTTGCCTGTTTCCTTCAACATGAGGGCCTAAGGCCAACCTATTGCTTAGATCAATTAAGTCATGCAATTTCGGGGATATTGGGAAGGCCCAGATATTCTAAATTCACAATGATTGATATGTACTTCATTCTCTAACTTAAGATTTTGGATTACAGGTTTAATTGCCAGGTTGCCAAAGACAGCTAACATCTTAATTACTTAAAAATTACTTAGTTAATATGAGTGAAAAAATCTGAAAGTTTTGATGAGCAAGAGAAAAAGGAACACAAGAACAGTGAGTACTTGAGAAGATAAAGATATGAGAGAAAACATGAAAAACCATCTAAAGTCACCAAAGACAGAGTGTTTGATATGTATTTACTGAATAAATGAATAAATAAAAGATAACCTTGAGTCACTTCTCAAGTTTTGCCCACCGGTTTTTCTTGTGATCAACATCCTTTCTGGCAGAGTGACAAGCTAAGGAGTCTCCCTGCCATCAGCGATGCCCTTCAACTCAATGAACTGGGAAACACTGATGAATGGTGATTCTCATCCAGTATGAAAGCTAAGGAAGTAATTGCCAGGTGATCCACTACTTGATCGTCTTTGATTCCACTGCGTTTAACATTGTGCTGTTCAAAGAGATTATCAAATGATTTTTAGTAGTTTGAGGTTCAATAAAGTGAAATACAATTTTTCCTACAGCACTTCTTCCTTAGTTTTTGTGATCAAATATGCCAAAGTAAAACTAATTTGTGGAACTTATTAAAACAGAGGGCCAAAGACACAGAACAGCTGGCTGTATCAAGTTCCTCACCCACCATAGTCCCAAGAGTTTGAGGGTCAAGTCCAGATACCAGGAGGCACAGACATACAGTCTGTATTGATTTGGAGACTATGATGACAATGGATTATGGCTGAGGACCAGGAACCACAGCAGGAAAGCTTGAGAATGGACTGGAGACAAACTAGGAGCATCCACATCTCCCTCTATTCCAAAGTCCCTCTAAACTGGAATTCAAAAGCTGCTCACTCAGACTCTTTTAGGTGAGGGTGACTATGCTCATGCTCTGTATAATCATGACAGGGACAAATAGTAATAAGCAGAAAATGATAATGCAATTAACCAAGAGTGGAAATTGAATGATGAAGTTTGAAGAAGAATATTAATTTCATACCTGATCATATTAATTTTTGATTGAGCATTCACAGAAAGATGCCCAGTGGGTTTAGAGGTTAAACCCACTGGACACCTGGTGCTTGGGATGGACATAGAGATTTGGGAATTATGAACATGTAAATAATTAAAACAAAAATTGTAAGTAAAATCACTCTAGTCCAGCTCTCTCAGACTCCGAATCCAGTCATTCTTGCCAAATTCACCAGCCGCTAGACCTGATTATGCTCCATTTCCTGAGTCTGGATCCCTGCCCTATTCATGGTGCCTCAGCTCCTCCTTTAGTTCCTTATCTCATTTATTTTAAAACTGGTATTTCTACCCTTGGTTGTTGTTGTTCTTCTTCTTCTTCTGGGCTCCCTCCTAATTGCCCCTTAGCTCAGCCCTATGTGAGATAATGACCGACTCCCCTGCCTGTGCCTGTTTTGTCTGCCCATCACGACAGTCAGGGCGTTGTGTGGCCCTTGCTGCTTTAGAGGAGAGTCATTCATGCATTTCTATTCTACACACAGGAGTCTCAGTGACCATCTGGATATCACTGCTGAGTCACTAGTGAGACCACCCCGAAAGCCCATCCCTAGAGCTGTCTGACCTCCAAGTCTATGCTCACCAAGCTGCCACACAAGAAACATATTAACTATCTTATAAAAACTTAATCCACGGTATCTCACCCAGCCAAGACCTTCACATAACACACTATAATAATATAGGCCCATCCTCTATTTAATTCATCTCATCCAGTCTTGTTCTTTTCTGCCTCTCTATGTGACACTCTATAGCCCCTATTCAAATGCATCTATTTTCATTGCCTGTTCTTTGACTCTGCCTCCCACAGCATGTGTAACTGTAAAGCTGCTTCTTCCCCTGGGGGCTTCTGATAAGCCCACTTAGCTCTTTAGTGGATGGCTACAACTTCAGTTTGGAATTCCCAGGAAACAGACTCTCAGAGGGAAATCTGCATGCACAGAGTTTATTGGGAGCACTTTACAGAACAACCCATGTAAGGAGGAGAGGGGAGCAGGATTGGCTGAGCAGGGGAAGAGACTGAATTTTGATACTTTTGCACCAGGGGCCTCAGCCAATCCCACAGGAGCTCTGAAGCTGGGTGGCACATCAAAGTTATATCCAAATGGGGCAAAAGAGCCAAGCCTTTGAAGACCCTATATTAACTAGTCACTGGACGGAGGCTACTTCCAGCAAGGGGGAAACCACTTGGACAAATCAGCTTCTTTCAGCCCAGAGCCGTTGAAGAGAGAGACACTCTCCATTGCCAGGGAGAGGTACCGGCAACTAGGGTAACGAGCACACAGTCTTGAAGGGGAATCTGGGTGCAAAGCTACATCCAGCATATCTATCACTAACCTGATGAACACAGTCCCATTCCTCTTGTATTTTAAATAAATACATATTAGCTTTGTACTCAAAATAAAAACCTCTAATTCTTGCTCCTCAAGTATTCTTGCCCCACTCAAACACATATGTGTAACCAGTTGGGCATTTCAGCCCCCAGGACTGCTGTGTGCAGGAACAGCACTTAGAATATGCCAACTGGACTCCGTGGGTATAGAAACCAATAAGCTGTTACAGTATTATGGCTGCTTCATTCTAAGTCTAAACTATTCTAGTCCACCGAGAACTGCAGGTGCTTTTAACATACTAGACTACAAGTGACACGTTGAATGAGTTACACACAATTTCAGTACGTGGTTAATATACTTTTTTTAAAAAAAGAAAACTTCAGGGGCACTGACAGGATGGGGCCGTTTGGGGTGGCATAGCCACAGCCAGGGACTCTGAAACCCCATCCCGGAAACAAGTTGATATATATGCATTTTTTAAAAATTACATTAACATTTTTAATTAGCTTTTTAAATTTTAAAAATTAACTTTTTAATATAAGATTGTTTGTGTTCTCTGTGAAACAAGTACATATGCAATTTTTGATTACTGTATAAAATGTACTCAAGTATGCACTATGGTTACCAGGGAAAAAACATACTGGGTTCATTGTTAGGAACTTCGCTTTCAGACCAGGCTAAGCACACTCACTGGCTCTGTGATTTTGCACAGGTTAGAACCCATTTCAAACCTAAACACTTCGCATCTGTAAAATGATCATGACAATAATAACAGATCTATTTTAAAAAGGTAACCAGAAAACCGAACAGTACCAAAAACTAATATTGATTCATTATTCTGCTAGTTGCATTACATATATTTTCTTATTTTAAGCCTTAACATAATCCAAAGAAGTATGTTATCATTTCTACTATCTACTATCATTTCTGCTTTAAGGAATAAGGAATGTGGACGTCGCACAGATTCAGTAGCTTCTCCAAGGCCACACAGCTAATAACCAGCAGGTTTGTCCAACTCCAGAACTACATTCTAAATCTCTTCTGCATAAACAAAATGAAAGACAAAAATCACATGATCATATCAATAGATGCAGAAAAAGCCTTTGATAAGGTACAGCATCCATTTATGATAAAAACACTGAGCAAAATGCGAATAGAGGGAGCATTCCTCAACATTATAAAGGCCATATATGAGAAACCTACA
>VMDR010024214.1:0-15143 GCA_007922815.1 Macrotus californicus | reverse complement strand
TTCAACTTATTTATGAATTCACTGGTTGCTTCTTGTATGTGCCCTGACCTGAGAAGGAACCCACGACTTGGCTTACAGGGACAATCAACTGAGTGCCCAGCCAGGCTTCACTATCACTGTTTCTTTTTTTTTTCTTTTCTTATTTTTAGTTACTTTATTGTTGTTCAGTTGCAGTTGTCTGCATCTCCCCCCACCACTTCAGCAGTTCATTAGCAGAGCTTGCCAGCACAATAGAAAAAGAAATGGATGCTTTAAGAATTTAAAAAAGAGAATAAAACTCTAAATTTTTTCAGATCATATGATTGTCTACATAGAAAATGCAAAATATTCTACAGATACATTATTAGAAATCATGAAAGTGCCATTTATTGACATATTGATTTCAGAGTCAATGCCATTTTTTTATATTTTTCTACGCTGGGCAAGGGGCTCTGCAAACTACAGTTCCTGGGAGTTTTTGCCGGCCGTTGTTCACCAGGGGAAACACTAGAGGAAAATTAATAGTGGGAAGAAATTTTTGTTTTGTTTTGTTTGGTTTTTGGTGTGTGTGTGTGTGTACATGTGTGAGAGAGGGAACTTGACAAGGGATTCTAAAATGTATGTGGAAAGGCAATGAACAAGAATAGCCAAAGAATAGCCAAGACATATCTGATGAAAAATGATGGATTCTTCTTCCACAAAAATCAAGCACAAGTAGATTAAGAACTTAGATATAAAGCACAAACAAAACTTTAAAATGTTTAGAAGAAAAGATTGATGAAAAGTTTCTGTTGTGGAGTTAAAAATTATTACTTAAAACAAATCATTAAGGAAGATATTGATGAATTTGACTACATCACTAAAAAAAAGAAATCCTCTTTAGCTCTGGCTGGTGTGGCTCAGTGGATTGAGTGCTGGCCTGTAAACCTAAGGGTAACCAGTTTGATTCCCAGTCAGGGCACATGCCTGGGTTGTGGGCCAGGTCCCCAGTAGGGGGCACATGAGAGGCAACCACACCATTGATATTTGTCTCCCTCTCTTTCTCTCTGTCTTCCTCTCTCTCTCAAAAAAATAAATAAATAAAATTTAAAAAATTGTTTATGAAATAATATTGTAAAATAAAATGAATGAAAGGCAGAAATTAAAAGATTATTACAATGTATATAAAATACAAAAGATTAATAACTAAAATAAAGCAGCACACTAAATTATTTTTTTTAAAAGGCAAAAATTTCAGTTTTAAAATGGGCCCAATCCTGAGTAGTGATTTGACAGAAAACACTGACAAAAACAAATGTTTAACTCATTAAAAATTAAGAAAACTAAAAAAAAAAAACAGAAGAAAGTCAAAAAATGTCACCTTTTTGCCTATTTAACTGTCAAAAATTAAGTCTGACAATTGAAAAGACTGAAGGAGATGTAACCATTCTTATTGTTTAATGGTGGGAATGTAAACTGGTAGGACTTCTTAGGTAAACAATTTGGCATTATCTGGTAACGTTGTAAGTTAATATAGCCAATAATCCAGCCATTCCCGTCCTACAGTATTTTTCAATCCTTAATGTGCATATAAATAAAACAGGGACCTTGATAAACTGCAAATTTTCAGGCATGAGAAAAGATTTAGCAAGCTCCTAGGTAATGTTCACACTCATACTGCCAGTCAGCTCACAATTTGAGTGGCAAGATAAACCCCACACGAACTTTGCATGTGTGCAAAAAGAAATGTGTATAAAATATTTATAACAGTCCTTTAAAAATAGCAAAGCACTGGTAAAAACCCAAATGTGCATTTATAGAAAAATTAATAAATGGTAGTGCCCAATGGAATCTTTTAGTGTAGTAAAAATGAATGAACTACAACTAAACACAATTAACATGGATGAATCTTGGTAATGGAACACTCAATGTAAAAAAGAGTCTGAGAAGACTGTGATACATTTTTTTGTAAAGTTCAATATTGTGTAAAATCAGATAATACATTATGCATAAACATATGCAATACAATTAGGAATTTAAAAAAAAATTAAAATATACCATGGCTGGTGTAGCTCAGTGGATTGAGCACGGGTCTATGAATCAGTGGGTTGAGGGTTTGATTCCCAGTCTAGGGCATATGCCTGGGTTGCAGGCCAGGTCCCCAGTGGGGGGGCGTGTGAGAGGCAACCACACATTGATGTTTCTATTCCTCTCTTTCTCCTTCCCTTCCCCTCTCTCTAATAATAAATAAAATCATTATTAAAAATAAATACATAAATAAATAAAAATATGATAAAAATGTAAGAATGGTTTTCATAGTGGCAGCAGGCAGCAGAAGTGTAACAGAGGGGCAAGGAAATGGGTACACAGAGGGTTACTGGTAATGATAACTTCTTGTGTTGGATGTAGTGTCCATGAGTGTCATTATTACAAAAAATAGTGAATTTCACAAATGCACCATGCATCAAGAGAATATAATATCAAATATACATATCTCAGTACTTCACACATATTTTAACAGATTTGATCTTCTCAACATTCTTATGCATGAGATATATCATCAAATTACAGATAAGGAAACTAAGGAGCCCTGGCTGGTGTGGCTCAGTGGATTGAGTGCCAGTCTGTGAAACAAAGGGTGGCTGGTTCGATTCCCAGTCAGGGCACGTGTCTGGGTTGTGGGCCAGGTCCCTAGTGCTGGGCACATAAGATTGCACACTGATGTTTCTCTACCTCTCTTTCTACCTCTCTTCCTCTCTCTCTAAAAATAAATAAATAAAAATCTTAAAAAAAAAAAAGAAACTAAGGAAATAAGAGGTAAGGTAACTTGCCCAGAGTTTTGCAACTAATAGATGGCATACAATGATTTCTCATGACAAAAAACTAGAGGACATCCTTGCTTCTTCTCTTACTTTTATACTTCACAGCCAGTTATCTTTTAAATTATTTTATTGTTTTTAAGTACAGCTGTCTGCATTTTCCCCCCACCCCAGCCATCCGTACCTCCCTCCCCTGATTCCACCCCACCTTGGTTTTGTCCATATGTTCTTTATAGATGTTCCTGAAAACCCTTCACCCTTTACCTCCATTATCCCCTCCCACCTCCCCTCTAGTTACTGTCAGATTATTCTTAATTCCAATGTCTCTGATTATATTTTGCTTGCTTATTTGTTTTGCTGATTAGGTTCCACGTCTAGGTGAGATCATATGGTATTTGTCTTTCCCTGCCTGGCTTATTTCATTTAGCATAAAACTCTTCAGTTCCATCCATGCTGTTGCAAAGGGTAGGAGCTCCTTCTTTCTTTCTGCTGAGTAGAATTCCATTGTGTAAATGTACCACAGTTTTTTAATGCACTCATTTACTGGTGGGCACTTAGGTTGCTTTCAGCACATGGCTATTGTAAATTGTGCTGCTATGAACATTGGGGTGCATTGGTTATTCTGAATTGGTGTTTCAGGGTTCTTAGGGTATAATCTCAGCAGTGGTATTGCTGGGTCAAAAGGCAGTTCCACTGCCTTTTAGTTTTCTGAGAAAACTCCATACTGTTTTCCACAGTGGCTGCAACAGTCTGCACTCTCAGCAACGGTGTACTAGGGTTCCCTTTTCTATACAACCTCACCAGCACTTGCTGTTTGTTGATTTGTTTATGATGGCCATTCTGACAGGTGTGAGCTGATACCTCATTGTGGTTTTAATTTGCATCTCTCTGATGGCTAGTGATGCTGAGTGTCCTTTTATATGTCTCTGGGCCCTGTGTATGTCCTCCTCGAAGAAGTGTCTGTTCAGGTCCTTCGCCCATTTTTTTAATTGGGTTGTTTGTCAAGTCTCTATGGTCAATTACTATTTGACAAAGGGGGCAGCAGCATAAAATGGAGTAAAAAGAGCCTCTTCAACAAATGGTGTTGGGAGACCTGGGCAACTACACGCAAAAAAAATGAAACTCAATCACCAGCTTACATCATACACAAAAATAAATTCAAAATGGATAAAAAACTTAAATATAAGTTGTGACACCATAAAAGTCCTAGAGGAAAACATAGGCAGGAAAATCTCAGATATTCTATGCAGCAATATTTTCACTGATTTGTCCCCTAGAACAAGGAACATAAAGGAAAGAATAAACAAATGGACTTCATCAAAATGAAAAGCTTCTGCATGGATAAGAAAACAGCATTAAAATGAAAAGAGAAACAACTATATGGAAATACACATTTGCCAATGATACCTCGGACAAGGGTTTGATCTCCAAAATATATAAAGAACTCACATCCACTTTATCAGCAGTTTCTGATGACTATACTACCAAACCGTATCTTAAATTTTTCTGTTTCTCTCCATTTCCACTTTTAATTACCCAGTGCAAACTTCAGTTAATCTGGCCAGAACAACCTCAATGCTTCTAACTAATTTTTCTGCTCCCTTTCTTATTCCCTGACATGGGTTGAATTGCAACCCCCCCCAATATTTGCACGTTAATGCATTAACCACATTTGAAGATCTTCATAAAGACATGATCCAAAGCCTATATTCTCAACTTCTTGCAACACTGTCCCTATCAGATTTCCAGAGTTCATTCTTGGGTGAGTTGTTCTGCTTCATGGGCCAATATATCACTGAAATATGTGGGCTGGGTAATTCCCAAGAAGTTTCCTTTCTGAAGTCCCTCATACTCTCGTAGGGCCCTTGGCTTGGAGTAACCTAAATTCAGAGATTGCCTGGTATTCCATTTTCCTTTGGGCGTCCTGCGGACTCCCGCTCTGCATTAATTTGGTTTTAAATGTTGCTATGAAAAGATGAGGAAGTGGTCTGGAGAGATCATTTGTTCTGTTAATTGCACTTGGCTGGTTTAGTTTATTTGAATAGTTCTAGTCCCCAGACAAACATATGGACTGGACATCTGAGCCATTCTTATGGGACCTGAGCATTTTGTTGATAGAAACATGGCTTTTCTCCTGTTTGGTAGTTAGGCTGTCCAAGATTTTGCAGTTACTTTTTTAGATTTGTCAACTCACTGGCAAGGAAAAAAAAATCCATCTGGATTTCCATTTCTATTTCTTGGCAATTTCCCAGAGAAATTCTGGGATAAAGATTTCATTTCAAAAGTTTAAAATGGTCTTTATTTCTGAGTACAACCCTTTTTTGTTTCTTTTTTTAATCATTATTTTATTTTATTTCATCTTATTTTTGATTTAATCTTTTCCCCATTACCATTTAGTCTTCTTATACCGCCCTCTCCCCAGCAATCCTCTTAATTATAGACTTATTATTAAACTTTTATTGATCTAAGAAAACAATAACTTATATTAGTTTAAGATGGAAATTACAATTCCCATGACTTCATGGATTTTAAAATGTATAAAGGTGTTCAAGTGCCTTAGCCTTGAAAATGTTGAAGTTCTCCAAATTCTTAACCAAGAAAGGTTTTTTTTTTGTAATTAAAAGAACAGGTAACTAAACTTGTGGGTCATGGCTCAGACATCACAGTTTAGATCATGTCAGTGAGAGACGTTGCCTAGTAAACGGGCCTTACGATTTCAGCAGGAAAGACAGCCTTTGATGCAACCGAATCGCTGCAGTTCCACTTACATTATTTTTCAGATATGGATTTTAAGAGGCCCTGCAGGCAAGTTTTTTGACATGTATAACGTTGAGAACTGCCTCTAACTCCCAGTTCATGCCCATTTTCGTTCCTGTTTCAGCTGTTGGTAAGGTTGATGTTTCCTTGACAATTGCTAGCATCTTTTTTCTCCTCCCATCAAAAAAAAAAAAACCACACAAAAAAAAAAAAACACAACCTTTACTGTTCTTTTATTTACCTCATTCACTCTTTGAGTTATTAAGCTAAAAAGGTAATAGCATTTTAAAAAAAAATCTAAGAGTAAGCCTAATGAATGCCAGAAAGTAACTCTAGAGCAATTTTAGCTTATCTTTTGGCAATAGATATGTTTTTAAATGTTCTCAGTTTCAAACAGGACAACCATCCGAGTTTACTTTATCTCTAGCCTTTCTTTATCCTTCCTCAGACATAAGGAACATGGAGAATTAGATTTCACTTAGACCTTGAAAAGGCAATTGGAGATACACTTTAGTGTTATTTGTAACCAGGATAGAAGTCCCTACACTCAGTACCAGAGAAGTCTTTCATTGTGTACTTTTTTTCTAAATTGTATCTAATTCTCTCCTTAGAGATGAATTATCAGGCAGCAGCCTGCCAGGTTCCAATTAATCCTTCTGTGTAGAAGAAAAACGCTTTCTTTGTTTCTCAAGTAAACCCATCCAGCACCTGCAGAGCTAGCGCATTAGATACACCAATTCCAAAAGCAGGAGTTCAAGATCTCCCTCCCTGAGAGGGTGAGGATGTTCAGTTTAAGATAAAAGAGTCCTCTGTCACTTGCACCTTCTCCGTCTTACGTTTGGAGTGGAGTCAGAGCTGGAAGGTTTGATTATTCATGTGAAATGGAAGCTTTGGTCATGGGCCCTCCCCCTTCCGTCTCTTCTATTTTTCTTTCTTCACTTCTCCATTTTTTCCCTCCTTCTTCCCTTCCTTTCCCCCTTAGGCTTCCTTTTCTCTCCCTTTCTCCTGCCCCTCCCCTTCCTTGCCCCGTCCTCCTTCTCCTAGTTCTTCTCTTTCTTCTTCGCCAAAGATGATGCAAGCCATAGCAACAAACACAAACAACGTCAAAAACATAAGTAATTCAATGTGTACGAACAACCCAAAGAAGCTGTTTTTAGGAAGTCACTCACAGTTTTACTCAAAAGTCTTCTATCACTATACCCTTTAGTAGTCACAGAAGTTCCATGAGGTAGATCCTAGCCCCATTTTATAACCAGGAATTTGAAGCTCGGAAAAAATGTATACGAGCCAGCAAAATTCCACACAGCTGGCAAATTCTGCAGCTGAGATTTAAACCCAGATCTGTCTCATTCAAAAGACAATGAGCATTGTGAGTCTTTCACATAGGCATAAATACCCATTTTTGAAATGAAGAAAGGGAAGCAGAATTTCCTGGCCAAGTAAGAGGCTCCATACACACAGAAACAGCACTCGGCGGGGAGTTAAATTGAGGCAGGAGACAGCAGAGGAAGGACTCTGAGACTCTGTCTAGGCCAGTGTCTAGCATCCTTGTTGCCAGGAAGCACCTTTTAGCACTTAGGTAGAATGAATAGCAAACCCAAGGCAGGGAGAACGGAAACGTGTCTCACCCACTAACTCAGCATTCCTGGGCCTGGCCTGATAATATTCTCAGGTGTTCCAACGTCACCAGGAACACCATGCTAACACGGGAGGAAGGCAGTCCTTGCAGTTCTATGTGTTGTCTCCAGTATCTAGGAAAGAAGGCCTTTGAAACTGCGCTTTCATCCCAAGGCCTGAAAGGCAGGAGAGGGTCCACAGGGCCCAAAAGAAGCAGCCCATAAAACAACTTTGGTTAATTGCCTACATCTGGTCACTATCTGTTTTATGAGGGAGTCCCTCCTGCTTACAGAAAGAGCCCATAAATAACTTTGGGTAACTGCCCCAATTTAATTAACTGCCTCTGGTCTCGTATCGGTTTTATAACAAGATAAACAAATGGAGTCTGGAGCAAGATAAGGATTCTGGCTAACAGACCCCCACACATACTTAAGTTTGGGTAGTCACATTCCCCCAGGAAAGCTGGCACCACCTTTACCTGTTAATGAACATGTAACTTCTTCCCCCCCGCCATCTCACCAACAATGTAAGTCCTCAGAACAAAGGACTTTCTCTTGACTCTAGGGCCCCCCCAGCCTCTGGCCACCCTGGGGCTTGTCACCCCAGCCTTTGGCTGCCCTTACTTTTGCCTTCCTGCGTTGCCCTGAACCTATGCCTTCCCTCATACCTCACCTTAGCTAGGCCTGACTTCTTCCATGGAAACGGATCACCAGTAGGCCCTGCTTGCACACTAATAGATTTGCAGATCTGAAATTCTTTATGTGTGTCCGCAAGAAGAGCGAGGTTTCTCCTGTTAACAGAAGGGCCTGGGTTACAGTCATGGTGCTGCCACTGAATATCCAGCTGAAAGATTACTTCTGTGATCTTTGATACCCTCATATGTAAGTCAAGAAAACTAGACTAAATGAGCCCTCAGTTGTTCAGGGTCTAAGAGTCTGTGCTTTTTAACTGATTCAAGGCCACAGAGCTAGACTTTGGGACGACAGGTGTTCTCAGTATTCTTTCTATCAGACCCCCTCCATCAGCAGGAAATCAGAGACTGAGGTAACCTGGGCAACTGAAGAAAGCAGGCCTAGACACAAGTCATCCTGTAAAGAAAGAAAAGTTGGTCTTTGGCTCACTCTGGGCGTTACCCCTTTCACCATCTCTGCAGGCTAGGGTTTCCAGGGTGTCTACTCAGTCTAAAGTAGTCTCCTCCCATCTGAAGACTGCCCAGAGAGACACCCCAGGGAGAAAACAATCCCCTAGGCTCTTCTCCGTTCGTTAAAAAAAAAAGCAGGTTATTCAGTTTTATAAATAAAAATTGATTTCTCTTTCCTTAATCAAAACTGTAGTCCATTCTATCAACCCTTTTCAAATGACCTCACCCTTACAGAACCTCCTCACCCCCATAATACATTTCCTGTGCCTTGTCTGGTCAGTTGATCTTATTAGGACCTGAATTAAATCAATAATATTATCTCTCTTGGGAATATAAAAACTCCAAAGGAGACAAAGAGATAAATACGGTCATTCCAAGGCCGTGCTCTAAAATCCATCAGCTCCTGGAGCAGAAGCCCATGGGCGTTTCTTTGGTAGTTTTCTTCTATAACTATAAAGTATGTATTTGTTTGTTTTGTTTTTGTTTGTTTGTTACATGTCTGCTTGTTTGTTTTCTCTTTCTTACTTTTGCAAATTATCCTGGTATTTTTCTAACGAATCTTCTTCTATGTTTAAATTAGTTCCAGTTGATGTTGGCTGTAACCCAAGGACTCTAAACTGCCCCAAGATGAGCTGCCTCCTTTGGAGCCTTATAAAATGTCACCTTGCTGAGATTCCCTTAACTAATTCTTAAAGTCTCTTCACACATCCTATCCTACCTCCTGACCTTGTCATCAATTCACATACGCATTTTATTTATTTACATTATTGTATTCTAATTATTGTTTTATCCCTGATAGAACATAAAGTCCATGGAGGAAAAGGTGTCATTTTTCCTTTCCAATGCTCTGTCTTCATGACCTAAAACAGTTCCTGGCACATATATACATACAGATGTCACTTAATGAATATTTATTGGGTACATAAACATTTATGGGATGAAAGTGTTGGAGTGTGGTTTGTTTCTCTTACTCAGGAATTCGAGTTTACTAATTACCTCTCCCCTGCTCTCCCCTGCCCTCCCCTCCCCACCAGCCCCCACATCCTCCTCTCCCTCCCTTCTTCCCTCTCCCCCTCACCCCCTCATTGTCATTCTGTCTCTCTTGCTCTCTCTTTTCTACGAGGCCACTTTTGCCTATTACTTTGTCTTATGCTAGTTGACAGATTCGTAGGATGATAAAATTTTCCTGCCGGACATATGCTTAGGGCTCAGCATTCTCACCTTTTGATGATATAAAATGGGCACATTAAGATTTGGATGTGGGCTTTCGGAGCACTGGGGCTGCCTTCCTTGTTGCTGACCTCTGATACCGGGCTACAGGAAGAAGGGTGGGCCGAAGTCGTTGTGCAGTTACGTGAGGTGGGGTCTGCCTCAGAGAGATTTGTGTTTGAACGGCCTTGACTTCTGTGCATTTACCCCCAGATGCTTGGGGTGGAAAAGAGGAGTAAGATGGAAGGCAAGAGAGGATAGAGACATGGTGAGCCCTTGGTCTTGGCCAGCACCCCATATCTTTTTGCCCTTGAATATGGAAAATGGAAAAGCCAGGTGAAAAACAAAGGTCGACAAGCTACAATAAACAGAAATAACCCGATGGAGGTTGGATTCCTTGTCCCACGTGTAATCCATCAGGTTTTCTGACATTATTTTTTTTAAAGCACGCTAGAAAATTTTATCCAAAGAAATAAAATAAGCTCACTTTTAGTACAAATTAAACACACACAAATTCTAGAAGATGACACAAATCTTCTTTTCTTTTGCCTTTTGGTTAAGCCTCTAATTTTTTCCCCTTCCTTTGACGGGAACCACAGCAGGATCAGTAAATGGTGGCATTGAGCCGGCTGTATTAACATCGTATCCCTTTCCTGGAAGCTGAACTGTAACCAAAGAGGAGAAAAATGTAACAACTGCAAAACCATTTTACAAAGCCTTGCTTTCCAGAGATGAGCCTGGCTTGCTTTTTATATTTTTGACTATAGAGGAAAGAAAACTTTGTGATTAGTAAGAGACATGTGAGAAGTATGTGTCAACATTACCAAGAGCCCATAGTTTCTTACAAGTTCTTTCTGATCTGAGCAAGTATTTCTCATCATTAGTTTATTTCTTCTGAGCTGAAATATTTGATTTCCTAGCACCACCTCCCCATTCTCTACCCAGCCCTCCTCACACTCCCTATGGAGCTGATCCTTACAGAATTTTTTTAGAAGGGAAAAAATATCACAAGCATATACAATAATTTCTATTAACAGCATGTGTAATTGTAACGGCGTGCAGAGTGAGGAACCCCTGAAAATAGGAGAAAACTCCCACAACTCTTGGTTGGGGGAAGGGGGTAGAGGATTATACAGTCTTTAAGATACTTTGCATAACAATAGCAAGTTAATAGCTGTGCTCTTCTTGAAGGGTACTGGACCACTGTCAAAGAGGAAATGTGTGGCTCTGAGAACATTCAGGGACTCATGACATAGCTGGGGGACCTTATAAAGTGCCTGCATGAGAGGCAGGGGGCAGATGCCCACCATGGCAGTAGCTGGGACCTCTTGCCCTGACTAAAGATGGCAGCTGAAAGAAGGTAAAAGATATGGGAGAACTGGCAAAAATGGAACATCATTGGAGGGGCTGGATATGATGTCACATAGGAAGTTCCCTGCCTAGAGTTTAAATGACGGCAGGCTGAAAGAAAGGAGGAAGAAGCCACACTGTCTGAGAGGGTGTAGCGGAGGCCACCACCGAGAGAAGACGTCTAGTGTGTGAGGGAGAAGCCAGGAGGTTTGGAGTGAGAGAGGAGCTACTTCTGCTTCTCTGAAGAACGTAGGGAGAAGCCACTCTCTTGGGACGTGTTGCCTCCCTGGACCCCACCATGGCCCAGTGTAACATGGCACATGGTTTCCTGAGCCACTACATGGAGGCTGAGGACAACATACCCCAGATCCTGAAGGAGAGAGCTCCTGCCAGAGGATGGCGACTCTGAAACCCACAAGTGCCTCTGCCAGAAAGGATGGTGATCTGTGTGTGGGAGGGACTGCCTTAAGAACAGATAAGGGAATAGGGACCTTCTGGGCATGGTTTTGGCTTCTAGCCTTTTAGGAAGCAAGGGAAGTTCTGGGTCTCATGGGATCGAAGATCTCTGAGCGGAAGTGTTCTCAGAGCCCCCAAGGTTGGAACCCTGTTAATAAACACCTGTTTCCTTCAACACTAATTGTTGGGTCCAGTGTCAAGGCACCATGTGGCTGAGCCCCCGTTTGCTCAGTTACAAAATAATCTACCTAAGTTGTAAAACATGATGTACTGTAATTGCTATCAGGTATTATAAAGATTGTAGATTTTTAATCAAGATGGGCATTACTGACAAGGATAAATGTTGAACATCATCTTACGAAAGAACATACCAAAGCCAAGAAATTTGAGTCCTTGTCATCACATAACACAACATGTTAAAGAAGAAAGAGAGGTTTGTGTTTTATAACAAACTCCAGAGATGCTCAGTGCAAGCTGTTTTGTGTAATGCTCTGTAGCTCCCTCCAACTCTTATTTCATGCCCTAGAGAATCTTTGCGCGGCTAAATGCAGGTTAACCAAATACAGTATTTGGTGAGGTGCTCATCAACAATAATTCTAATAATGCCAGTGTTAGACCTAGCCCGACCACTCAATACATCACACTCTTCCACGCCATGTCCATATGCTTTGGGGGGAATTTAAATGCCACATTTTTAAAAGTGATTGTCTCCTATCATGATATCAGATTACCCCCTTTCACTGAACTTCTTCCTTCCTTCTATCCCTCTTCCTCTCTTCTCTCCCTCTATTTCTTTCTTTCTTCTTCCTTTTCTTCATCTGACCCCTATGACATTCACCACCATCACATGCCACATACTCTTTGGCATATTGTGTTAAGTTTGCTTACACACTCCTTTCCTACCCATTTAGAATATGTGTTCTATGGAAGAAATGCTCATCTCCATGAAGTTAAATAATTACCAAGGGTAACACTTTGCCAAAAAGTGCAGGAAGCTCAAGGGACACAAAGTGGCTTCCCACCTGCAAATGGAGCCTGGTAAATGTGTCAAAACATCAGCTGAGCCAGACCAGTTGAGAAAAGGGTGAAGTTTCCTTTCTCTACACCCAGGGAATGAACTTCTGATAGTAAATGTAAACAAAAAGAATTATCAGTAAAATTAATAGTTTCTTAAAGGATGTTTATAAGTTCTAAAGAGATAATACGGATCCTGTGGACACGGGAGCTGACAGGCCTACAGCACACCTCACCCAGCCCAGAGGGCTTTTAGAATAGATGTGGTAGATTCCACGTGGTGCAAATGGAAAGAAAACGGTGCAGGTTTTTGCCACACTGCTCACAATGGCATAGCAGCCAACTGGCAGAATGTACATTCAAAGCTTCTCTATTTTTTTCTCCCTTCTGGTAGGCTGTGGAAAGTTCTAAATTCTAAAGATCAACAAGGCTATATTTCAGAGGTGACACTGAAATTCTACGCTGTTCTCTCCACTTTAGGCTTAAGTAACCCCTTCACGACAGATTATAACTAAAAAACAAACAAACCAGCTTTGAATATTTGTGCTCCCCCAGGGAGCACAAAGGAAAAGACAATTTGAGAGCGGGCATCAGAATTTAATTTAAAAAAGCACACAGTAAACTTTCCAAAGTGTTATGCTTAGACGATCAGCATCACTGCGGAGCCATAATAAAAATGCAGAGGCCTGGGCTCCATCTCAAAGCTACTGTGTCAGAATCTGAAATAAAATCTTAGGAACATGAAATGCGACAAGCTCCTTGGGTGATTCTAAATTTTAAGAAACCCTTAGGTAAAGTTATTGAAAGAACATAGAAAGATTCCAGAAGGAATCTTCATTTCACAATGTGCTTTTAAAAAATCTTTTTGGATTATCTACCAAAAACATTATTTTTGAAATCTGAATTTAAATCATCAGTCAGTCTTGTAAGAATTTACTTGATCCCTGGCTGGTGTGGCTCAGTGGATTGCGTGCCAGCCTGTGAACCAAAGGGTCTCCGGTTCGACTCCCAGTCAGGGCATATGCCTGGGTTGTGGCCAGGTCCCCAGTAGGGGGCGCCTGAGAGCAACCACACACTGATGCTTCTCTCCTTCTCTTTCTCCTCTTCCCTTCTCTCTCAAAATAAATAAATAAAATATTAAAAAAAAAAGATTTAGTTGAGTAAGGTGTATATTTAAAATTATTTTGGGACACTTTCTTTAATATTCATTGAGTAAATACAGAATGAGGCAAAAGTAGGTTTATAGTTGTTATATGGAAAATAATACAATAGTTGACCATTAATAATACAAGAATAGTTTCTCATACAACCTAATTTTTCCCCATGCTGCATGTTAAAAGCAATGTAATTAATTGGCCATTAAAGTAAGCCAAAGAATTCACATATTTTTGCATAAAGTTTATGAGTTTGAGCTAAAACCCTAGACATTAATGTAAAGAATGAGTTATCAACTTAGAAAGCCAACAGGTTGAAGGCTTTTTGAGCAGTTGAAAATGATTTTAACAGTGAAAATATTTATTGTCCTTTGGCTGAAAATATTTGGAATTAAGTTGTTTGGCTTGGGAGAAATTGGTAAAATGTATAGTGGAATATGTGGCCAGCTCTTTTTAGATTTCTAATATTTCAAATAAAAACTACAATTCTCTACCCAATGGGGGGAAAATGCTTAGTGGCAGGTATGCCTGGCCAAGTTACTTTAGGTTCCAATAGTTTTACTTTACAAGAATTCCTTTCTATAAAATGTGTATGCTTATTCAATTTTCCCCTTCAATTTTTTTTTCTCCCTAACAATTCCCTTTAGTCTAATTCCAAGCAGATGTAAGAATAACTTTGACTATAGTTTAAAATATACAAAGGTGAAGATAATAACTGTGTCATTTTGGATACAGATCTCTTTGTAAACACAATGCTTGAGCTCACTTCAAGATTTCAGCTAAATGTAAAGAAACTATTTTGTAGTTTGGACAGGCAAGGAGAAAGATATTTTGAGAACCCAATTTCTATCAGTCCTGCCTTGAAGGTGTTAAGTTTGATTTTGGTGTGGAGACTATTTCAAAGGGCTCCAGGCAGTCATTTGATGCTGTGCTGTCTCCTGTGCTCCAGCTGATCATGCTTCCTCAGGCATGACTGGGAAGGGTACCTTCTGTAAAACTGGAATCTGATGTTAGTCTTTCTCTTCTGGTTCAGTGAGGCAGACCCATCTTTAGCAACAACAATCTCTCTTTTCTTCTTCCTCTTTCTCTTCTTCCCCTCCCCTGGTCCCCTCTGCCTGCTCTCCTTCTCTCTCTCTCTCTCTCTCTCTCACACACACACACACACACACACAAACACAGAGTTTGATATGTTAAGGATTCTACAGATAAGATCTTCAGAATCCATAGACACAATTAAAATAACGTAGCAGATATTAGTGCATGGGAGCTTCACAGTATAAAAGTCAACTATGAGAAAACACGACTACTGGGATTGGATGTGGGGGAAAGCTTTGTGTAATGTTCCCATCACAAAACGGCCGACTTGTTGCAGAGAAGATTTATTCCAAACTCCTCTGAATCTATAGTATACATATTGTACTATACATATAATTATTTCATAACAGCCTTAAATACAAATTATGGCACAGCATTTTTGAGAAGTTTTTCCTTCAACAAATTAGTCTTTGGGAGACTGAGTTACAGGTGAATGGACAAGGAGGCAGTTTGGCACCTGAGTTCTTAGACTCCCTTCTATATCGCTGGTTTCTTTCATAGCACTTAACAAGCTATATCCTGGCTGTTCTTAATGATTGTTACTGTCAGCTGCTATTGATCTAGAACTGAAAT
>VMDR010024213.1:0-15153 GCA_007922815.1 Macrotus californicus | reverse complement strand
TGCTGACCCTAACAGGTTAGCTGTTCGTTTTCAACTGCGGGCTCATTAAGGCACATTTTCAACTACTTTGGAGCTGTGGCAGTTAAAATAACTTCTTTAAAGGAGAGAGGTGATACATTGGAAGTAAAGATCATTATCACTGCACATTAATTTTTCTGGTATAAATCCATTTCTTCAAGACTTTAAGAACTCAGTTTTCATAATTATTCAATAAATATAAGTGGGAAGAAAAAACTCCACCAGAATCCCAGCAGCGGAAATAACATTACAATGCTAATACATTCAGTAGGAGGCCACAGTAATCCAGATTATCATACATAACTGTCTCATGGAAACTAATTTGACTTTTATTGTGCTGCTAAATGAAATTATTACATGATCTATAGATTATTGAGCCCTGCAGCAATGCTGGAGAATGAGGCACTGTGCTGCATCTTTTACTCTGATGGTTGCAAGGTTTTTAAAGCACTTTACACATTAAGAGTGAGTAAAGAAGACTATAATACTCAGAAACAACACAGTGACTAAATAAATTACTTAACAGAAACCATAACTATGGCAGGAATAATGCAGCAAACAAAGCATTTCCTCATTATCCGTGTGCATCCAATACAGACAAGACATTGAAAAGAACGGTCATGTGAGAGTTATGTAATTATAAAGACAGAGTCCTTTCTCTGACAGGCATGCCTTCATCAGTGACCCCAACTGATTCCTACGCAATCCCATAAAGGGCTTTGAGTGTGCTGAAGAATTTGTCATCTTTCTTGATGGCATTGGAAACAATGCACTGACCGTGGAAATTTTAAGACTTTGAAACCATTGGAAATGGTGCGATCTGATTGAGAATATTGTTTATTTAAGACATTGTTTAAGGCAAAAGAGAGGACAAGTATTTGGAGATAAGAAAGCCTTCTTGTTACAGGAATTACATGTAAATATTGCAAGGAATATACTTCTTGATACAGGAATTGGCATTTGAATCACAATTAAGATGTTAACAGCGATTGTTCAATTTAGTACGAACAGCCAAAATTTTATGTCATTGGGGATCCCCTTTGGGCACACCTTCCACGTAGTTAGTGCCCTCTGTTTCGCTGAGGACCACTGCATCGAAAATGTTAATTCTGGAATTCTCAGTGAAATCCATGCTATTTGACATCTCAGCAGCATTTGACGGTTAACCACTCCCCCCTTGAAATGCTTTTCCATTGGCCTCTGGAGTTGTCTTCCTGCCTCTCTGGCCACTCCCTCTAAGTTTCTTAGAAAATTATTTCTCCATTAACCAGGCATTAAGTAATTTGTTGTCTTAAAATTCAGAATCTCACCTTCCTTTCACTCTATAATACCACTTAGAGATGTTATTCAATCCCCTGTTTTTAAATAGTATTAACATGTTGCCCTGGCTGGTGTGGCTCAGTGGATTGAGCACTGGCCTGCGAACCAAAGGGTCGCTGGTTCCATTCCCAGTCAGGGCACATGCCTGGGCTGCAGGCCAGATGCCCAGTAGGGGGCGCATGAGAGGCAACCACACATGGATGTTTCTCTTCCTGTCTTCCAACTTCCCTCCCTCTCTCTCTAAATATATTATAAATAAAATATTTTAAAAAATAGTATTAACATGCCAATGACCTTTACCCTTGGTCTCCCTTCTGAACTCCAGACCCATGTGTATAACTGCCTACCAAGTCAGTAACTCTATCCGGGCACCTCAAATATACTTTAAATACCACACAACCAGAACTGACTTTGTGATTCACGAGCCATGTACAGGGGGAAATATCTGGTTCTTTTTCAGTGCCTTTTCCTCATTCAACGAGTTACACAAACCAGAAACTTGGGGCACCCTTGGCTCTCCCTCTTCATCAGCCTACATTTCTCATTCGTTGCCAAGGTCCATTCAATGTCTTTTCACTGTGAATATTTTTCCAATTCCATCCCTTTATTCCATCTTCATGGGCACTAGCCTAGCTCAAGCTGCCATCTTTTCTTCGCTGGAGTCCTATAACAGTGTATTACTAATCCTTGAAAACTGCAATTTATTTTTCAAAATAAAGCTAAATTCATTATCTCAATGTGCAAATATGGTTTTGTTCCCCCAATCCCACTCTGTCTGGAACCTTTAGTGTTTCCCTGCTCTGAGGATAAGAGAAACAGAGTCCATAGGGGCATTTGTCAAGCTCCTGACCTCTGAAACCTCTGCCTACGTATTCTTTGTCTCAGTCTCTGGAACCTTGCCACACTAGCTCTCCTAAAATTCCTCCCGGGTGCCATGTTGTCTCTTGTGACAGGGACTCGACACGTGCAGTTTTCTGTGTCTGTACGCCTGTCCTCTCTTTGTTATCGAATATATTCATAATCCTCCTGATCGCCTTCTGAGATGAGCTTTCCCCCATCCACAGGCCAGGCCAGATTCCTTTTCTTCCAAACACCCACCTCATCTTCACATATGCACAGGAGCTGTAGTTACCTTGGTCTGCTGCCTGTCTGACGTCTACTGCCACAGTAGATCCGTGAGCCGTGAGTCCTGGGCAGTCTGTTGAGGACTTGCCATTAGTAAGGACTCAAAACATATTTTTTTGTTGAACAGATAGATGGATAGATAGATAGGAAAATATAAAGAGCACAATAGCATGTTGAAAATATGTTCAATAAACTACAGGACAATATTTTCTGTGTTTTTTTTTAATTTCTCATGTTTCTCATATTTCAAGCAAGCAAAAGCTATTAGTGACTTTTTCACCTCTTGTTTTTTCTAATTGAGAAAAATTGGTTTTTTGAAATTTTTTTACGTTAATCATTGGAGTTTTTATATTAGTCTGATACTCTGAAATAACCTTTCATCTCCCAAATTACCTACTTAGGTTTCAACAGAAGCAGCATAAATAATTTATTCCTAGGGAGTGGGGCTCATAATTAAGGAAGAAGCAGAAAAGTTCAGTTATTAATTTAATTCTATTCTAAAGTGCTTGCTTTAAATTAAAGAGTTTATGCTTTTCTAATATGTGTGGTATGATTCTTGGATTTTATCAAATGATCTGATGTGTCTCAAACTGTATATTATTATATAAACATTGAAGTATCATAACAGGAGACAGGGAATGGGTCATCGTAAAAGCTGAGCATGGGAACCACATTCACTGGCCAACCTCACAACGTCCAGCACATCTGGAAAAGCAGATACAACATACAGGAAAGTTTTCCTGATTCTTGCTGAAATGGTTTGCCCAAGTTTCTGTACAAAGCTTTCTGGAAATATAAATGACCAAAAGCAGGCAAACTAGGGCCAAACACACTAGCATGCCTAGTGGTATAAAGTGCTCGAGTCTGTAACTTCGTGGGAGACGTGTCAACACCGTAAGGTGGACCGACAAGTGGTGAGCGGGGGGCTTGGTGGACAGAGCTGGGCAAGGTCATCATAAGGCCTAGGTCGAGTGTCTGGCCTGTCATCCCGTCCACTTCTATGTCCACTTAAGTTTTTTTCATTCATGAAATGTCAAGCAAGTTTTAACTGGGTACAAATAAAATAAAAAATAAAGTCCTTACGTTTCCCTGCCCTTCCTCTTGACAGATTCTTAATGTGTTTCAGCCGTGGAGTCCCTTTTCAACAAAAGTTTCCCAAACTACCCCTCTTAGTGTTGTCCGAGGAGCGAATCCAGTCCTGAGCAAAGGTCTGAGACCAGGGTCTTCCCAGGCTGCCTCCCTTTTCCTGGGGTAGGTTCGTTACAGGGGCTTTTTCAACATTTCCATTTTAGATACTTGCCTTAGAGGTTCTTAAAATTCGTCGTCAAAATTGATTCTTAGTGTGAACACTACATAGAGTTCTTTGGCCTCAGGCAGTAAATACTTAATTTTCTTATAAAATTTGAACATACCTATTTGACCTTTGTTGTTATTGTTTTGTGAGAAACTTTGAAATTTAAGACCTGTTTATGAGTCAATTACCAAGACCTCTCAGAATCTCAGGACGGGGTGGAGGGGCATGGGGATTTTAACGTGAAAGAGAATGCGGGGTCTTCAAGGAAATAATAGATTATTCAGCAGCGCTGAAGGTCATGACATAGATTCACCTCGCAATATCCCCTCTGGTTTCAATTCTGATTTTTGCTCTTAATGCTGAAGGACCTTGGGCAAAACATTTCACCACAAATAAGTAAAACTTGTGTGCATGTTATGTCTAGTTATCCAGAAATACTTAACAAGGAGAAGGGAAATGTGATGACCTCCAAGTGTGTTCCACATTTTAGGTTCAAACATTCAGTGACTGTTCCTTAGCACTATATCTACGTAAGGACTTATTTTTTCCTTCAATCCTACTTACTCTGACATTCATTCTACAAAATGAGGAGAGAAGTGTGGGTTCCAGGTGTGCTCCAGTTTTAGTAAAGCTGGCATTCCTTGCCACCACTGGGCCAGACCACAGCAAAAAATCCTGTAACACTTCAGCTTTATCGCCGCCCCTTCAGAGGGCTGGGTGCCAGGAGACTTTTTGTTGCTTTTGTTCCTTGACGGATACAAAGTTACAAAACAGCTCAATAGCTCTTCAACTTTGTCCTGAGCACCCTCCGCTTAGAAGTGGAGACTTAGAAGTTTTATGTTAAGATGAAAATAAAAATTTAGGAAATGCAAGGGCAACTAAAGCAGCGAGAACGTGCCAAACGGCAAGTTTGGCTTTCTTAAATAGCGTTAAAATATGAAATACATATTTCTAGTGATACAAGAGAGTCCCTTCGCAAACCTTCCGCTCCAGACATTGTGGCATTGAAGAGTCAGGACTAAAGGACCTCAGAAGCTAACAGCTTGCCAATGCCCAAAGCTCCTTACAAGCCTTTGCAAATCTCCTCAATGAACCTCCATTTTAAAAACCAGAAAGTAAATAGATGAGTAAATAAAAATAACCGACCGAACAGCATCTCTAAGTCATTAAGGAAACAAATGCAATATAACATTTTCGTTTTATAAGAACAAAGAGACATAGGGGAGAGAGGTTTTGTACAAGGGTCTGGTCAGGGAGGGGTTGAGGGTATGGATTCAATAGTTTAAGAACCGTACTTAGGGTTCTAATATAGATCCCATAGCTTCGTCGTCCAAGGTCACCCCAGCCCTGTTGCATGTGTAATGTCTGGTGTTTATTTTCACCCTTCCTGTAGGAGAGACTGGATTGAGTATCCAGGGAACAGAGAAATTCCTTACAGATTTTGTCTTACTTTCTAACCGAGATCATGTCACTTCCCACAGTTTCTCAGTTTGGGTATCTACCAGTGGGAGGAAGTCAGATTCTCTGAGGGATAGTGCAGGGTTCCAACACGTGCTGAAGGTACTTGGAACAGTCCCTGGACAGGGACTCAGAAGACCCAGGTTTGAGTCTTGCCTTTGACACTAATTATCCCGTCTGGTCTTGTGTAGAGTTTTTACCTTCCTGGAGTCAGTCAGAGTTCTAATACTGGTAGGATGTGGAAATCAACAGTGAACCACAAAGTTCTACCCTCTCTCTTCCGGAAGGATGCTACAGGGGAGCTGGCAGGGGATGACAATGGTCTCTAACATTGATCAGGCACCTGGTATATTTGAGCACTGAGTTAAATATTTTACAAATAGTATTTTACTGTATTCTCAGGAATTCCTGTCAATGATAAAGCGAAGGCATGTTCTCACATTGCAGAGAGAAAGTGTATTCTAGGACTTTCACTGTTTCTTACAAATCTAATTTTTTACCTTCTCTCTAGATTGAATGAGATGTCAAAATAAGTTCAGGAATGTAAAACTTTTTTAGAAATGATAAAACAAATTGTAAATGTGAATTGCTATTTGGGTCGACAGTCAGTACTATACGCAAATCTGGGGACAAGCTGTTTGCCTCTTTCCCTGATACATTCCAATCTTAATTTCGTCTGCTCTTTAGTCACTTGAACTAGTCTCTCCCTTCCGTCTTTGTTAGCTATCTTTTTGAAATTTTATTCCATTCCAGTAAAACCTTAGACGTTGCTTAGCCCCACTGCTGAAACTTTACCTTAGGATCTTTGTTCTCAAACTGTAAATAAACTGTAAGTGAATTGTCGCAGATTATTTTCCATTATAATGGGATGGGTTTTTCAGCAATAAAAGTAGCAATTATTGCTAGGCTGTCTCATGTTGTGTTCCTGTACAAAAGGTTTATTCGGGATGACTCTTAGGAATAACAACCATGGAAGGCAAGGGTAGAAAACAGGATTGGTCACAGGAGAAGTTGAGCAGCCATACAGTTTTGATGGAAGTGCGGCCAGCGTGACAGAGAATTCCAAAGGCTCGGAGGTGTCCTGAGTTGGTGTGAGAGGGTCAGTGCTTTCTCTCTCCTCCCACAGAGATGAGTCATGAATGAGGGCAAGTGGGCAGGCCCAGGAAAGGATAAGGCCTTGGCTCTGCTTGGCAGAGCAGGCCCCAAAGGGCGCCGACTCCTGAGGACTGGCAGCCTGCAGCAGTTCCAGAAGCTGTAGTAACAAGCGCCTCATTCCTGAAGGGGGTCTCAATGGGCCATACATCCCAGGATACCCCACCTCGGTGTAAAGGAACACAAAGTTCCCTTAGCGCAAATTGTGATTTACAAAGCATTCCTTGAGTTCCCTCCTTGAGTTACTGACAGGTAAGTTGACTGTAGTCACCCACTGTCCCCGAGGATGGACAAGAGGACCTTTTATCACCTGGAAGGCTTTTTTTCTAAATATATTTTGGTATGCAAAACCAGTCACTGAAGAATTTTGCTAAAGGCCATCCTAGAGGGAAAGGTATAAACCGGGAATTTTTCCCTTTTGAGACTTAAAGCTGCAAGGAGACCTTTTCTGTCTGCTGAGATGTTCCTAGTTGAGAACTGCTGGCAGGAAAGGACAGCAAAATGCTAAAGGAGAGCTTAACAGGACAGAAACAGGAAACAGGCCGGATAACCCAGGCTTTTCATAGGAACTGAAGGGACTGCAAGGCTGTACTCAAGATGAGGTGTACATGTTTTCTCTTATTGATCTCTTTGGTTATAGGGGCCCCAGTCAAGAATTCAGAAGAGTAGAAGGAAAATTGTTTTCCCCTCCCTTCCAAGAGCGATAGTTGAGAATTTGATTAGGAAATCAAAATAGCAGCTCCTTAGCAAACTTCAGTGTGAGGCACCATTGCAGATGTGTGGAGAGCTAAACTAATAAAGACATGCAGCAGTGGGCAAGGATGCTCAGAACTGGCTGGGACTTATTTTCTCTAGTGACATCTTATGGAGTTGTTCAAGACAATTCAAATATTTATTGAATAAATATTTATTGAGTGACTACAGTGTAATGAGATCTCATCTAGGCACAGGGGATACCGCAGCAAACAAAACAGATATAATCTCTGCCTTTAAGGAACTTAAATTCTAGTAGCGGAGACATAAAATAAACAAGCAACTGAAGGAATTAGATTGTTTAAGATAGGCTTCTCTACAATGAGGAAAATAAAGCAGAATTAGTTGTGTGGAGAGTGGCTGGAGAATGCTGGCCCCTGACAAAAAGACTCACCCTTACCAAACCTTTGGCTCCTCTGAGCCCTCTTCTCAATTAGGCTTTGACCTTGGCCCCTGTCATTGCCAGGGCGGCATATTGAAGTCTTAGCAAGAATCTTGCTAGGTCAGTTCACTGAGAATCCCCCACTATTAATATTGAATCACTTTTGATATGGGATCAAATTCCTCATCCTCCATTCTTGATATCTGATGTTGTCAACAAGAATCCTGTTGTTAGTTTAGCAAAAGCTCCCCCTACTCTTGATGTCCCTCCTCTTGGCAATTTTCCATCTACTGATCCCTGTTTTTCCTGTTCATTGGCTGTCAATCCTCAGCTGTCTTGGCTGCAGTCAGAGTGTAGCCTGATCTCTCTCTCACTGTGAGAGACTTGACCCCTATTGTAATAGATTTGACTCCTATCGCAGTAACCCTGAATGAAGGCTTCTTTGCCATTTTAATAAGTGTCAGAATAATTTGTTTCTGTAACACTTTCCAAAGACCCCCTAAATAACATGGTGGCAAGACAATGCTGTTTCTCATATCAAAGACAGCCACTACCTGAACAGAGCCTGGGAGAGTCTGGGTGGAGGAAGGGTAAGACCCCACTCTATTGAGATATGGAGGTCCGGTTGAAGACAGAGATTTCAGTAGGGAAGGGTGGCATTGATTAATGTTGGTAAGGATCCTGATAGGATAGTTCAAGGTTTGTGGGCACAGCCAGAGGACAAGTTTGAGGAAAGGGGTACAAGGGTCTTGGGATGGAAACTTCCTGTTGATGCTTTTTCTATTTAAAAGTAAATAGGTCTTTCTGGAAGCTCTTGTAATAAATAATGAAGTTATTTGCAACTTCTTTTCTTGGCCAAGAATCTCCTGGAATAGTAAAGTTATACTAAATGATGACAATAGAAAAGTTATGTTTCTATAGGCCAGTGGTTAGCAAATTTTTACTCTAAGGATAATTTAACAAGTATTTTAGACTTTGAGGGCCACATAAGGAATCTGTCACATATTCTCCTTTGTTTTTGTTTTTACTTTGTTTACCACTGTTTTAAAATAGTTATTATTTTTAAAAATGGTTTATTCATATAATAGGCCACAGGCTGGACTTGGCTGGCAAGCCATACTTTGCCAGCCTATTAAGTAGAAAGGAAATTGTGAGAAAGGAGAAGCTTTCACCCTTTAAGGAAGCTATTTTAGGATGGTCAGGGAAGGCCCTAAACTTGTGTATCTAGGACTGATGAGACTCTCATTCTCTCATCAGCTGACCCAGAGAGTCTGGAGTATTACACTGTACTCTGAGGAAACCTACTCAAGATTGGGTTATTTGGTGATGTGGAAGTCATTAAGAGGCAGGCACTGAATACTCTCTTAGTAATAGCAGGAGGTAGTGTTCAAGTAGTGAACTGGGAAAAAATAAAAGTGGGCTTACTTGTAAAATAGGAGTGAGCTTGTTGAAGTAGATTACAGATATTATACCAACAAAAAAAATTATGAACTGAAGGTTGGATTCTTTTTTGAGAAAGATATGCTTTTCAGTTGAAAAGTCAAGCTTTATCTCTCCTGCTTTCCTTCTCACTCCAAATTTAGATTAATATAACAAGGAAAAATAATACTGCACCACTGAATATTTTATAGACCTGTGAAGGTTAGTCATTATATATGTTCTAGGATGTGCGTTATTCACAACCATTTGCAGCTAATTATAAAAGAGCTTCAGAAGTGTCTGTGGAGGTAGGAGGTGGGGAAATGGAGGGAGCCATTAATTGCAGTGGAAATATTTTAGAAGGCAGAGTTAGATGAAAAATCTGCTATAGCTTAAACCCAATCTCATGGACAATCTAGCACAATCATTTGTATATAATAGGTGCTTAATGGCCATTGTTACATGAAGATATCAAAGCAAAAATAAGCAATGAACATCATGTAGTCCTACACTGGGAATTATTGCTTCCTGATTTTCCATCCAGACGGTATGTGTTCTCAACAGCCTGTTTTCAGTTGCTTTCAGACCCTTCCCCACTAGTTGGTTTCATTCCCTGCTGTATAGCTAGCTCCTCCCTACCCTGAAAAAGAAAACTTCTGTGTCTCTTTCTTTCAGGAGCTGTTATGGTAGGTATAGATATAAAAGAGATTGCTAAAACAAGATAATATGGGGGTTGATGATTTCACCAATCTTTATTTTTTTTCAGCTATCTTGCTTTAGCAATATAATTTCAAGGTGGTACAAGCAAAATAATTCCAAGAGAGTAAATTGCTGTAAATTATGCTATCTATTTTCAAGCTGAGTTCCACTTCATTCCATGGTTTGCTAGTTGCTGTATGAAAGTAAATACTTTGTAGTTACTTTAATCTTCTTGCCATGTCTTCATACAATAGAAGAGGTAATTTATCAAGCAATGGAACAATATCATTGAAAAAGATCTGGGAAAGTTTTATCTTGTCTTCAGGAAAAGTGGCTATTTTTTTCAGAAGCTCCTTGGCGTCACTTTGTCTTTGGAGATAAGGATGCTCCTTTCCTTTGGCTACAGAGAGGGCACCTCTCACATGAGGGTTTGTGACCTCTTTCAGGGGAGAAGGGAAAGGAGAGGTCAGTGACCTTCCTGCTTCTGCTGTTTTCTCCAACTCTTTCACCTTAAAATGTCCAATATGCCAGAGTACTACATTTTGGGGCAGCATGTCCTTAACCCCATCACTTCTTTGTGTTAATATATTTTCCTAAAAGTATCCTCTTCATATGTTAGAATCGGCTCCAGAAGTCAAGAATATGAAGTTGTAATTAAAATGCAGGTAGATTCACAACACACTCTTTGTCACAGTACAGAAATGTTTGTGGCTAGGTCCCCAGTTGTTGATGTGGAACTCTGAGCTTAGTGGAGAGGCTCAGGGGTGTGAAAGCTAGTGGTCTGGACTTTTTTTTTTTTTGAGAGAGAAAGAGAAAACAAACAGTGCAGGGGTCCGGAGCAGGGGCCCACAAGTGGTGCTGCAGTGGCATGTGAATTATTTTGAGCTGAAGGCAAGCAAGACCCTGCAGGCTGAAGAGAAATGTTTACTCCTCTCTTAACAAATTTAAATTGGGGCCTTTCCCATAGTAAGAAGTATTACCTGAAATAACTTTCTATGCCCTACCTACAGTGAAGGGCAAGCTTCTAATTACTGAACATCTGCTCTTCTTAGCATCCTGTGAATTGCCCTCCTTCCACCTGAAGCCCTAAGATACCTGACCTCATTCCTTAACTCAAGAGGTCAAATATACCTCATTTTACCCTCTGTCTCTGGACCGCTCACGTAAGTAGAGTGTCTGACTCTCTCATATGTGTAGGGTTACCATACATACATATGTAGTTAAATCTGGTTGTTTTCTCTTGTTACACAGTTTTATGCTTAGTTATTAGACCAGGAAAAAGAATCTAGAAGAGTAGAGTAAATTTTCTTCCTTCCCAAAAACAGATAGACAGTATACATGTCGTACTAAAACTTCTTAGAGGACACTATTAGGAAAAAAATGTCTAAAAATGCTTTGTGGGGAAAAATAAAGAAAATAAATGTTTGAGAAATACTGCCCTAGATAGAAGCCTAAAAAAACTGGAAAACAGAAAGAGTCCTTAAAATTAAAAGAACCAAATTAAAATTGACAGAGGTGGACCTGGTTTCAGAGCCAAAAAAAAAGAAATGTTTTCAGGAGGGTAAAAATACACAAGTAATTTTCAGTGTAGGGGCATTAGCAGGGCAGACTAGCAAGTTCAACCAGCAGTTCCAAAAACTTAAGGTTAGAGAAGCCTGCAAACAGAAAGGGGTTTGAAAACCAAAGGGGCTCATTTAATGAATTAAGCCTGTGCCCAATAAATGGAGTAACATAAAATGACACTTTTAAATTACATCAATTCTATACTATTTGTTCTCTAAAAATCCCCTACTGCTCTTGTGAAAATAAGTTATGCAATTTAAATTGATCAAAAATGCTGTCCTTCAGGGGGGTGGACAGAACAGAATCTAGTGTAGACCAGGCCAGTTTCTTGGCTGTTGGATGTGCGGCGATCACACAGGGCTCCAGGCTGGGAAGGACCCTGTGCTTGGTTTGTGACTGTTGTCACTGTCGAAATTCTTTATGATTTTGAACAAGCAGACATTTGTTTTTTATTTTTCACTAGATTCTGCAAATTATGTTGTTGGTCCTGAGTACAGTAATAAAATAAGTGTGATCTCAGAGGAACAGATTGGTCTAGTCTTTGAAGGAGAACGTTCCCTTTCCTAATTTAATTTCTCAAGATGTTTCAAGAGGAAAGCTTCCCATGGGAAGCAGGGAGCAAATGCTTCTTCCTGTCTGGGTGCTGTAGGGGCCATGTTTCCCTGAATATTTGCAGCAGCCAGATGCTATGCTGTGTTTATGTGTCAATGTCTACCCCACTTGTAGAAAAGCAATGTCACTGCCAATCTGAGCTTGAGATTGTGGCCGCTAGGTCACTTGCCCTTTGTGGCCACCAGTGTCTACCACCATCTTGTTGGCCAGGAAGAGTTGCTGGATACAGGTTAAAAGAAATAATGCACTAAATTAAATATAATATATGCTCAGTTGGCCTTATTCTTTGCATCTTTATTCACATAAGATTATATGCTTATTATTGCTATCATAAATAAATAAATTCCATGAAAGTAAGATTATTCCAAAAACTTCTCTCCTACCAACTCTAAAATCCTTTCATTTTTTAATATGGAAGTGGGAGAAATTATGGATAGTTATGAGAGATGTGCTTTAACCAGTGTGAGAGGCACAAATGAGAATTTGCGGGCGGGCTAAGAAGTTTCTGACTGTAATGTTTTGAAAAGTGTCTGCAAAATTATGCTGGAGCAGCTGTTTGCATTGCACAATGTATTCCAGAAGCTGATGAACTTTAGTTGCTAGAAGTGTAACTGTGGCAATGGCAAAGATGAATCCTTCCGGAAAATGTTCTCTTTCCTTCCACATGAATGCTCCCTGTCTGGAGGCCTTTCAGGAGCAGAAACGAGATCCCTTTTCCTGGCATCAGCCCTATTCAAAATGTCAGCAGGGATTCGGGAAAGAGAAGCTCTCAGCCAGTGAGCTAGCTGCCTTTCTCCCTCAGGGAGGCTGCAACTCCATAGGGCGAAGAGAAGAAGGTGTGATTCTCACATTTAATGAAATCCCTGAAATTTGAGGCTTTCAGTTAACATCTGCTATTGAAAGAGAAACTCTTGGCAGCCTGTTTTCCTGCTGCTGGCTGACTGGTTTGGTCAGAGGGACTTCCTGTCCCCCTCCCCAGTCAAGATACCATTAGCGAAGGGTTCAGCTCCGTTCACCCCAGCGGGAGGAAAGCAGGCAGAGGGAGCCCACTCAAGTGCCAGCGACTGCTGACAGCTGGCTCCTGCCATTCTCAGCCTGTGCCTTCTAATCGGGTAGCTGTTCAATTATGTCCAATGAACCCTAACTCAGCAATTAAAAAGGCAAACTCTGCCTGAGAACGGCATGGCTGGAGAAACGGATAAATTCGCTTTTGCCTCTGACTCAAGGCACAGTGAAAGCTGTGTACATGTAACCTGAGAGCCTTGGCTCCGTTGAGCTTCAGGAGAGGGCTTACTCTTCCCAAAGGGAAGAGGCTGAAATCGAGTAAGGGCAGTGGGAAATTCCCAAACAATTGACAATCCCTCCAGCTCTCTCCCTCTCATTTACCCTCCTAGTAGAAACTGTATCGTTCTGGTAGTGATGGTGAGTATTATTGCAAATGCTCTGATTGCCTGTTGTTAGTGAAACCTGTGCCCCACCGTACCTCTTTCTTTTCCCTGTCATCATTGAGGTTGCTTTGATTCCAGAATTGATCAAATGAAGGGTTGTTTCTTTGGTTATTACCTCTCTCTTCCTCTCTGCGCTCCTTTTTCTCTCCTCTCTCCTGTCTGGTTGCTGTCCACTTCAAATGACCCAGGCTTTACAAAACAAGAAGCTCAGAAAGAATCCATGCAAGCAGGTCACAGAGGGACAGAAGGGAGCCTGAACGTGTCATCCTGTTAGTGGGGCACGGCTATGCATGGCGTTTGTGACCAATCACTGAGAACAGCTTTTCCCTCGTGTGGGACTGGCAGTAAATATGTTTGTATTTTCAGAAACAAATGCTATTATATTGTTTGACTTAAAAGATGCCACATGTAAAAGCATATTCTTAGGAGATAACCAAAAATGGTAAAGATATTACTTCTTGGAAATTGATTAGTGTCACATGTAGAGGTAAAAAGGGGGGGAGTACAAACTAAGTGTTAAATAATAGTATTGGCTAAATAAATCATAGTATGTGTATGCCATGGATTACTAATGAAGTCATTAAAAGGATTATGTAGGTGTATAGTTATTAATATTGGCTGCAGTACACTAAATTATATATGCATATTGTGCTACCCTTAAACGGCAGTATAATGGGTAAGAGAAGAGGTGGGTTACTCTTTGAAGACACCCTTTTAGCTGCGCTACAGGCTCCTAGTGCCCTTATGAAACCTCTTGCGTTAAGAGTATCTTTCCAAAATACCTCCGCCCAAGATCCCTGCTCTTCCCTTGCTGACACACAGTAATGATGGACTACCTGGGGGAAGATGTCCACTAATCACCTTACTTCAGGGCGTTATATCCTGGTTTGTACAATGAAAGGTTTGACCAGATGATCTTTCAAAGTCTTTCTGGCTCTAACAGTCTGTGATTCTGTATGTCAAAATTATTAATGAGCGACCCTGATGGAGTTTTGTTTTGGCTTTTTCACCGTGACAGGCGTATGATGAATGTGTTTTAGTGAAGGGCTCTGTCAGCAGCCCTCAAATCACAGGGTATAAGTAGGTGCCCTCCTACCTACTCAGCCCACAGGCAGAACTAACCCTGGTACAGGAGGAGAGCGCCACCCCAGCACACAAGCGTAAAATCCAGGCACTGTCTTCCAGCCGCGTGTAGAGTGTTTCTCTGATGTCCTCAGTGATTGTGAGCCAAGGTAAATGTCTCAGAATTACCTGTTTATCAGCGTCCCAGGTGTAAGTTTTCCTTTTTACATTTGAGAGACACCTTTAACTTCCACCTGTGCACTGTCCATTCTTAGTTTCCAAGTGACTGCTTTCAACTCTCCCTAATTGCTTTAGCTTTTCTAGTAGATTCTAGATGATAGAACAGATAAGGTAAGGAAATAGCAAAGCTTTTCTCTTTCAAAAATAAAGAATTTTTTTTTATTATTTGCAATTCCCTTCAAAGATTTGTTTCTCTAATTACTTCTGTATTTTTCTTTTGAAACAGGAAAATAAAAATGTATTTTATTTTTTTGTTTTTAATCTTTTTTTATCACCAACTTTACATATTATTGTGGCCAGAAGAAAATAACTCTCTAAATACCTATATAAACTTTAATGCTAATTTCCCTAACACGTTACCCAGTTGGGAAACAGATGTTTTGGAAACATATCTCACTTTTGGTCTAGGGAGACATGGCAGAAATTTATTCAGTATATTTTAAAGTTCTGTAACTATTTTTACGTTTGTTTTGTTGTGTTTGATTTTTTTTCTAGGAAGTAAGCATTTTTTTTCCTGAACACTTAAAATATTTGATCAAAGTGAAACTTTTTTTAAAAAGTTATAGAGTGACTTACTGAGTCAAAGGTGCCAAGCTCATGGTTGATGA
>VMDR010024212.1:0-15150 GCA_007922815.1 Macrotus californicus | reverse complement strand
AAAAAATGGATTAAAGATTTAAATACTAGACTAAAAATCATGAAAAACCTAGAAGAAAATATAGGCAGTAAAGTTTCGGATATTTCTCCTAGAAATATTTTCTCTAGTATACCTCCTCTGGCAAGGGAAATGTGAAAAAATGCACAAATGGGACTGTATAAAACTAAAATGATTTTGCACATCAAGTGAAACCATCAAAAGATGAAAAGACAACCCACTGAATAGGAAAACATATTTGCTGATGCCTCTGATAAGGCTTAATATCCAAAATTTATAAAGAACTTATAAAACTGAAAACCAAAAAAACAAACAATACAATTAAAAAATGAGCAATGGACCTGAATAAACACGTCTCCAATGAGGACGTACAAATGGCCAACAGACATATGAAAAGATGTTCAACATCACTAATCATCACAGATGTGCAAAGGAAAAAAAACCAGTGAGATAGAACTTCACACCTGTCAGAATGGCTGTCATCAATAAATCAACCATAAACAAGTGTTGGCAAGAATGTGGAGAAAAGGGAACATTTCTTCTTTTTCTTTTTTTATTGTTTTTCAAGTACAGTTGTTTCCATTTCCCCCCACCACTCTTCCCTGCCCCGCGCACCCTCACCTCCACCCTCAATCCTACCCCTTTGGCTTTGTCCATGGGTCCTTTATACATGTTTCTTGATGAACCTTCCCCATCTTTCCCCTGTTCTCCATTTCCCCACCACCATTCTCCCCACCCCAGCCATCCCCACTTCCAACCCTTGATCCTACCCCCTTTGGTTTTGTCCATGTGTCCTTTATAGATTTTTTAAATTTGATTGTATAAATGTTTCACAGCTTTTTTATCCATTCATCTACTGATGGGCTCTTCAGCTGTTTCCAGATCTTCGCTGTTGTGGATGACACTGCAATAAACAACAGGATGGATATATTCTTTCAAATTAGTGTTTTGTGTTTCTTCAGAAATATTCCCAGGAGTGGGATTGCTGGGTCATAGGGCAGTTCTGTTTTTAGTTTTTTGAAGTAACTTCATACTGCTTTCCAGTGACTCTACCGGTCTGCATTACCACCAGCAGTGCACGGGGGTTCCCCTTTCTCCACATCCTTTCCAGCATTGTGGTTTGTTTTATTGATGATGTTAATTCTGACGGATGTAAGATGATGTCTCGTTGTGGTTTTGGTTTGCATTTCTCTGATGTTTGGTGATATTGAGTATCTTTTCAGATGTCTGTTGTCCATCTGTATGTCTTCTTTGGAAAAGTGTGTATTCAGGTCCTTTGAAAAATGGACTAAAGTCTTGAATGGACCTTTCTCCAGGGAAGATGTACAGGTTGACAACGTGTATTTGAGTAGATTCTTAATCTCTGTAATCATCGGGGAAATGCGGATCAGGACTTCAGTGAGATATCTCCACACTACTAAGGTTAGTATTATTTTAAAAATCATGTAAGTGTTGGTGAGGATGTGGAGTGGTTGGAGCTCTTGTGTAGTGTTGGTGAGAATGCGAAATGGTGTAGCTCCTATGGAAATGTGTATGTTTCCTCAAAAGAGATAGAACTGCCGTATGATTCAGTAATGCTATTTCTGGGTATTTGTCCAAAAGAAATGAAATTAGGATCTCAAAAAGATATTAGCTCTCCAGTGTTCATTGCGGCACTATTCGCGGTAGCTAAGATGTGGAAACAACCTAAATGTCCAACAGATGAATGAATAAAAGTAACATGGTATATAAATACAATGGTATTATTCAGCCATAAAAAAAAGAAGGAAATCCTGCAATATGCAAGAACATGGATGAACCTTGTAAACATTAGTTAAGTGAAATAAGTCAGTCAGAGGACAACTATGGCATGACTTTACTTATATGAGGTGCCTAAAATAGTCAAATTCATACAATCAGGGAGTAGAATGGTGGTTATTAGTCGCTGAGGGGTAGGGGAGGTGGAAAATTGCTAATCAATGGGTATAAAATTTGAATTATGCAAGATTAATATATTCTATAAATCTGTACAATTTCATGCCTACAGTTAACAATATTGTATTTTACACTTAAATATTTGTCAAGTGGGTAGATTTCATATTGTTATTATTACAATAAAATAAATTTATTTTTAAACAATAAAAAAAACAATGGCATTTCTATCCTATGACACAGGATGTTTTTACATCTTTTTAAAAATTTTAAATGTATTTTATTGATTATGCTATTACAATTGTCCCAATTTTTCCCCCTTTCCCCCCCCTCCACCAGGTACCCTCTATTTTCACTAGCAGTCACCCCCCTTAGTTCACATCCATGGGTCATGCATATAAGTTCTTTGGGTACTCCATTACCTATATTGTTCTTAACATCCCTCTATTTTGTACCTACCAATTTGTACTTCTTAATCCCTGCACCTTTCCCCCCATTCTTCTCCTTTCCCCTTCCAACTGCTAACTCTCCATATAATCTTCATTTCTATGATTCTGTTCCTGTCCTAGCTGTTTGCTTAGTCTGTTTTGTTTTTTAGGTTCAGTTGTTGATAGTTGTGAATTTGTTGGCATTTCACTTCTCATAGTTTCTTCTTTTTCTTAAATAAGTCCCTTTAGCACTTCCTATAATAAGGGTTTGGTGATGATGAACTCCTTCAGTTTTACCTTGTCTGGGAAGCACTTTATCTCTCCTTCAATTCTAAATGATAGCTTCGCTAGATAGAGTAATCTTTTTTGCAGGTCCTTGCTTTTTAATCACATTGAATACTTTTTGCCAGTTCCTTCTAGCCTGCCAGGTTTCTTTTGGGAAATCAGCTGACAATCTTATGGGAAGTCCTTTGTAGGTAACTATCTGCTTTTCTCTTGCTGCTTTTAGGATTCTATCTTTAACCTTTGGCATTTTAATTATGATGTGTCTTGGTGTGCTCTTCTTTGGGTCCACCTTGTTTGGGACTCTCTGTACTTCAAGGACTTGTATGTATATTTCCTTCACCAAATTAGGGAAGTTTTTTTTCATTATTTTTGCAAATAAGTTTTCAATATCTTGTTCTTCTTCTCCTTCCAGCAACCCTATGATTCAGATGTTGGTACATTTAGAGATGCCCCAGAGCCTCCTTAGCCTATCCTCCTTTATTTGTATGTATTCTTTTTGTTTTTCTTGCTGTTCTGATTGAATGTTTTTTTCTTCCTTATATTCCAAATCATTAATCTGATTCTCAGCTTCATCCCCTCCACTGTTGGTTCCCTGTAAATTTCTCCTTATTTCACTTAGTGTAAACTTCATTTCTGCCTGGCTCTTTTTTATGTTGCCAAAGTACCCCATGAATTCCTTGAGCATCCTAATAACCAGTGTCTTGAACTCTGCATCTGATAGATTGCTTATCTCCATTTCATTTAGTTTTTCTTCTGCTGTTTTGTTCTGGTCTCTCATTTGGGCCATATTTCTCTATCTCCTCATTTTGGCAGCCTCTCTGTGTTTGTTTCTGTGTATTAGGTAAAGCTGCTTTGACTCCCTGTCTTAGTAGCATGGCATATTGTATAAATACACACCAGTAAGTTGGATGGGGTGAAGCCTTAGGTAATCACGGGGAGGGGGGGGCAACCCATGTCACTGCTCTGTGGTTCCATGTGGGGGAGGTCTCACAGAGGGGGCAATGCTGCAGCCTGGCCTCTGGAGTTATCCAGGAGGAAGCTGTCTCCTGGCACTCGCCCTGATGCCAGTCACTTCCATTTCTCCCTGTATACCACTGGTACCCTTCCAGCTGTTGCCTTGGTGCCAAAGCCCAGAGGCAGTGAGTCTGCATAAGTCCTAAGTCCATTGTGGGGGCTTTAAGAGGAGACCCCTGAGAACCCTGCAGTTTCTTCTACTGCCTGAACCCCCACTGGTTTTTATAACTAGACTTTTTTTTTCAATTGTGTTACTTTATTTCATAGGCAATAATAGTCTCAAAAATCTTCATCAGATGTTTGATCCCCTTGCAATTTGGTCTCTGAGCTTAAGCATGGAGCTTTTACTCCATCAATAACTGTCATGTTGTAGTGCATTCTGAAGTTCTTCTGAAGAAAACGGAATCCAACCCATACCTCTCTGAAAGCCAGTCTCTTTGTCCAAAGGTACAGTGCACTTTCGTCCATGGCCAACTGTGCAAAGTGTTCTCTCAGCTCACTCAAGGCGGTGGTCCAGGGAGTTTTTCTTACAAAAGCAATGGGCTGACTAGCACTTGCCTGCAGAGCCATGGTGGTCCTAATCACTGAAGCTGCCATTTTTAGCTCTATAGCCAGAAGTTATGGGGACTTATTTTCCTGGTGCTGGAACCCTGGACTGAGTGGTCTGGTTGTGGGGCTGGGGTCCCTCATTTCCAAGGTATCCCTCCCAATTTTTATCCATCACACATGGGTGCAGGGCTGTCCGTTTACATCTCTGTGTGTCTCTGCACCTCTCTGTGTTTCTGCCCCTCTAGATGAATGTGGCTTCTTTCATTCCTTGGTTGTCTGACTTCCATAAAGATCAATTTTCTGATGATTCTAGGTGATATTTGTTTTGTAATCTAGTTGTAATTTTTGCTGTGATTTTGCAAAAAGGCAAGTTGTGTTTACCTATGCCTCCATTTGGCACATGTTGACTGCTTGGTAAATATCTGCTCAGCTCTAATTCTGATGTCACATATAGGTCTTGATCCTGGTCTGCTGATACTTCAGAACACAGCTAGTTGTCTCCTTTCAGCAGACAGAGATTCCATTATCCTCAGCTCTAGGCAAACTTAATCAGCTCTGTTGCCTAATCAAGTTATAAAATGAAAGGGGAAGACATTACTAGCAAGTCTCCACTACAATTGTTAGGCATGAATTTAGTTTGATATTGTCATAAGTGAATAGTCCTCAATGAGAGCTGACACTGCAAGTCTCAACAGAAGGGCCAAAGTAGCTAGAGGCTGCAACACTGCCACTTCCAATCTGAAGGCTGACCCAGGTTGGGATAGATAATTGGAACAGTCATTTTCCCAAAGAAAGTGTCACCAAAAATGAATCCTTACAGTTTTGTTCCATCATCATCAGGCTACTAAACTTGGAGATATTGCAGGTTCAGTTCCAGACCACTGCAATAAATCGAGTAAAGGCATACCTCGGAGATACTATGGTTTCAGGTCCAGACCACCATAATAAAGTGAATATCACAATAAAGCAAATCGTATTCAGCTGGTGAAGGATCTGACCTTTCATTTGTGAAATACACAATACCTGGAGATATATGGAAGGAACAGATAAGTGGGTCTTCCTTTGTAATGACTCCAGAGTTTTCCCCCAGGCAGTATATAACATACTTGAGACTTTAGACACTTTTAAACATGGATTCAAATCTTGGCTTTACCACTTATTAGCTATGTGAGCCTCGTCAATTTTATTCACTTTTCTGAATCTCAGTATCCCCATCAAAGGACACAGTAAAGACAGGACTGTATTCCAGAGACTGGGGCTTCAGAAGACATTCCAATAACCATAGTGAATCCTTGCCCTCATAATTCAATGACTATTTCTCTGGCTTGCATTTTGGTCCCAGCCCATGAAAACTGTGTTGAGTACCCTCTTGTTAATTGGAGGCTGCAATGATGACCAATATTATACCTCTTTCTGCTTTCTTGCCCGCAGTTTTTAAGAAAACCCTTTTTTAATGTTGTGATCAAACTAACTATGGCCAAATGTAAAATTCTTCAACTTGCAGCCCCGCTTTTATTAAACCCACATTACACTGATTTCTGCTGTTCAATATGATGGCATCAAACTAACAATCCTTTCAACAGAATCATTTGAGCATGGAATACTTAGGTTCTTACTAACAACAGTAGGGTTTTAGTTCCCAGCTCTCCAAAAATGTCCATCCATTTTGTAGCTACAGGCTGTTTTTGGTAGACCAGCTTTTGTCAGACAGCTCCTTTGCATCTATAAATTCATCACATAGGGTATCCATGTCTAAAACATCCATTATTCTTACTCAAACATTTTGAAGTACACTGGATTACATAAGTTAAACACCCCTCTCTCTCTCTCAAAATAGTTTTAAGGCACAGAGATATTGGAACTTGGGAACTTAAAGTTAGATTACAAATACTCTCCAGATTTAGTAAAGAAATGAGAAAATCCTGTGTAAATTGATTGTCCTTTTCTGGTGGCATTTTATTTCCCCATAAAAGAGTTATTTTTCATTACATGGGTTTTTGTCACTGTCCATGCATAATATTGAACAGCTCAGGTACAGTTTATCCTTTTTTAGGACAGTTATGGCATCTTTGGAGATCATCAAACAATATTGGAGGAACAGGTTATAAATTTCTGTTTGAATACAGTTCTTTTCTCCAGTCTCTTTCTTAATATATTTCCAAATTACAAAAGGACATTCTTCTCATCCCACCCTTTGAAAATATGATTTTATGGCAGACTAACTTTTTAACATCTTTTCTATGACTGGCAACAGTGACAGCCATCTTGTAGGTACATGCCTAAAGGAGACCATCTCCTTCCAATTCTAGAATGTCAAGTGCATGTTTGGAGAAAACTGAAAAGTAACCCAACCTTTCATTATGAAAGCTTCAGTATTACAGGAAGCAAACCACACTCTGTTAGCCATGTTGTGCACAGGTGTTCAGGACATTTAGCAGGTAAGCTCTCTTCATTTTCTTTGGAAAAAGTCATAGACTAAACGTCATTTGCAAAACTTTACAACTGCATTGTCTGCTAAGTATGCAGACAGATGACCAAAGTCTCCTTTGTATATGGACAAAATAGAATTAACATTCCTTTGTTTTATTTTCCCTGAAGTCTCATTAAAATCTTCATAGAAGTCAAAATAACAATTTGAAATTCCATTTTTCAAATTATAGTAGGTGAACATTTTTTATTTCCATGATTTGCCTCAGCACTTGGTATACTGTAGAGAGTGTGATCATCGGTAGGATCTGACAGAATCAGCACTACACTGTAAAGGGCCAACATATTATTATCAAAATTTGCCTTTTGTTCATCCACAGAATAATTCAGTTACAGCTTTTGAATAGAAATTTAAGTCTACTCAGTTTCAGAGAAAAATCAAAGGAGCAATAGGCTTATTCACATATGCCCACGCTAATTCAGTGGTCACTATTTTCTTTCTTCTTCCTCCTTTTTCATTCTTTCTTTTCAATTGGTGGCCACTATTTTCAACTGTGAATTGGTGTCTTTTGGGGAGACCAAAAAACCCTTTTGATGAATTTAGAAGTACTTGCCTGTCTCACTGGGGACTTGTGAGAACCAGTTTCTACATGTGCTTTCACATTCCTTTCTCCCCCATGCCCAATCCCAAATTCTTTTCTGCATGTTGTTCAACATTCTCTTTTTGATTATTTACCTCCCTAACCCAGTTGTGTGTGTCATTCTAGCTGTCATTAAAATCAGGCAGTTGTTTAGGCCTCTAAATGACCATGATGTCTAGTTCATTCTGGAATTCGTATTGTAATCATTCTCATTTTCATTATATGAACTCTTAAAAAAAAAGATGGCTACAAAATTCACCATGTTGAAAATTAAACTAGCACTGTCTCAATACAAAGTTCAACAGGTGATCCACAGACAAAGCGGATGTTCATGCTCCAAATACAGTGCAGTTAAGTCACATCACTACAAGTGGTATGATGATGAATGAGCCATTATTGTCAACTGCAAATCATGGTTATCATCACCAGCAACAGAGACTAAGGAAAGTGCTGTGTCCATTTGGCATTAATACCAGTGTTGTTTTCTTTTTTTAAAATATATTTTATTGATTATACTATTACAGTTGTCCTATTTCCCCCTCTTTATTCCCCTCTGCTGCCTCTCGCACCCACAATCCCACCCTCCCACCCACATTCCCCCACCTTAGTTCATGTCCATGGATCACACATATAAGTTCTTTGGCTTCTACATCTCCTATACTATTCTTAACCTCCCCCTGGCTATTTTCTACCTATCACTTATGCATTTTATTTCCTGTATCTTTTCCCCCATTTCCCCTCCTCTTCCCCTCTGATAACTCTCCATGTGATCTCCATTTCTGTGAATCTGTTCCTGTTCTAGTTGTTTGCTTAGTTTGTTTTTTTTTAGGTGCAGTTGTTGATAGTTGTGAGTTTGTTGTCATTTTACGATTCATAGTTTTTGATCTTCTTTTCCTTAGATAAGTCCCTTTAACATTTCATATAATAAGGGCATGGTGATGATGAATTCCTTTAACTTGATCTTATGTGAAAAGCACTTTATCTGCCCTTCCATTCTAAATGATAGATTTGCCGGGTAGAGTAATCTGGAATGTAGGTCCTTGCCTTTCATGGCTTTGAAAACCTTTTTCCAGCCCCTTCTTGCCATAACATTTCTTTTGAGAAATCAGCTGATAGTCTTATGGGAACTCTTTGTAGGTAATTCTCTCCTTTTCTCTTGCTGCTTTTAATATACTCTCCTTATCTTTAATCTTGGGTAATGTAATTATGATGTGCCTTGGTGTGTGCTTCCTTGGCTCCAACTTCTTTGGGATTCTCTGAGTTTCCTGGACTTGTATGTCTATTTCTTTTGCCAAATTAGGGAAGTTTTCTTTCACTATTATTTCAAATAAGTTTTCAATGTCTTGCTCTTCCTCTTTTCCTTCTGGCACCCCTATGATTCAGATGTTGAAAGGTTTAAAGTTGTCCTGTAGGTTCCTACACCTCTCCTCATATTTTTTAATTCTTGTTTCTTCATTCTGTTCTGGTTTAATGTTTATATCTTCCTTCTGCTCCAAACTGTTGATTTGTCCCAGTTTCCTTCCCATCAATATTGGTTCACTGTGCATTTTCCTTTAATTCACTTTTCATAGCCTTCACTCTTTCCTCTATTTGGTGACCATACTCAACCATTTCTGTAAGCATCCTGATTACCAGTGTTTTGAACTCTGCATCTAATTGGCTGACTATCTCTTCATTGCTTACTTGTATTTTTTCTTGAGCTTTGGTCTGTTCTTTCATTTGGGCCATTTTTTTTTTCTCAGCATGCTTGTTATATAGTAAGGCGTGGAGCCTTAGGTAGTTGCTAGGGTGGGGCAATCCAGGTCACTGAGTTGTGGTGCTGCATGTGGGGGAGGGGTCCAAAAGGGAACAGTGCCACTTGCTGGGTTCTTGGTCAGCTTTCAGTAGCTTCCTTCACTACCCACAAGCAAATTGGGCTCTTCTGGTGCTGATTCCCAGGTGGATGGGTTTGTGTATATTCTAGGACCCTGTGGGTCTCTCTCTCCAACAAACTCTCCTTTGAGGATGGGAGTTCCCCCACCACCACAATCCCCACAGGTTTTTTCAGTCAGAGGTTTTGAGGTTTTATTTCCCCTAGCTGGAACCCTGGGTTGCATGGTCTGTCTCACTCCCCAATTGTTCCTCCCCGTTTATCCAAACACAAATATGGAACTGCACCGTCCATGAGCTGCTGCCTTGCTGCAAGTCCTCTCTGCCTTGGCTGCTCATTTCTGCCCCTCCTACTGGTCTGGATGAATGTTTCTTCTTTAACTCCATGGTTGTTGGACTTCCATACAGTTTGATTTTCTGGCAGTTCTGGTTATTTTTTGTTTTTAAATTTGTTGTTGTCCTTCTTTTGGTTGTGCAAGGAGGCACGCCTCCATCTTGGCCAGAAGTTAATACCAGTGTTGTTTTCAGCCCCTATTTGCGGGGAGGGGGTCACCTTTTAGTTTTTTACTCTTCCCCTAACCTTCCGTACCTATCACTGGAAAGTGGAAGTTTTCCTACCCCAGGGAAGAGTTTACCAGATATAAGAATTTTAGTGCTGAATAAGGACAGTCCTAGATGAACTGGAATGGTTGGTCACCCTAGCACACGTTGGTAGAATCAAGATAACATTCAAGACTGTATGATATCAAATACTGTATGATTTCACTTATATGTGGAATCTAAAAAAACCTGAGTTTGGTCCATGTGGTTCAGCTGTTTGGAGTGTTGTCCTGTAGACCAAAAAGTCTTGGGTTCAACTCCCAGTCAGGGCACATACCCAGCTATTGGGCTCAGTCCCCAGTTGGGGCATGTTCACGAAGGCAACTGATCGATGTTTCTCCTTCTCTCTCTCCCTCTCTTCCTTTCTCTCTCTCTGAAAGCAATGAAAAAATGTCCTTGAGTGAAGGAAAAAATACTGAGTTCATAGATACAGAAAATACACTGATGGCTGCAGAGGCAGGGAGTAGAGGATGGGGAAATGGCTGAAGGTGTTCAAAAGGTATAAACTTTGAGTTGTAAGATAAATAAATCATGGGGATGAAATGTACAGCATGGTAACTATATTTAATATATGTGAAATATATTCAATATGTTTATATATGAAAATTGAGAAGAGATCAGATATTAAAAGTTCTCATCACAAAAACAAAATTGTAACTATGTGAGGTGATGGATATTAACTGTATGATATACATATCAAACTGTTGGTGCCAAAATGGCACCAGGTGTCAGACCTCAGTTCAGGAAACTTGGTACTTGAGTTCTGTCTCAAAAAGAATTCAGAGCCAAGACTCAAACTATAAGAGAAAGTCTATTTAGAAAGTCAGAGAGGTAGAAGAAGTGAGCCATAGAAGAAATAGGCTCAGGAAATGAGTTAGAGAGGCAAAAGAAGGGTCGTTGGTGCTTGAGGGAGAGGGAGAGGGAGAGGGAGAGACACCTTGAGAGATGAAAGAGGGAGGAAAAGTTCAGACAAGCTCCAGAAAAAGAGAGAGTGAGTACAGAGGGATCCCTGTCTTAAGAGCTTTTATCTAGAGGTCTCAGGGGAGGATCTCAGCAGAATACTCATCAGCTTTCCAGGTGTGCTCCCCTCAGGATTTAAGTCTCCACTGATTGGTCAGCCCCAGAGAAGGGGAGTCATTAGTCAATGCAGTTGGTCCTGAGGCAGACCATGGTATAGCTCTGTCTGATTTTACTGCTTCTCTGGGCCTGGTGCTGAAACACAACTGAGGCCTCAATGTCATCTCCAGGAGTTAATGTTTAGGAGTGGTCATGTAAGGGCTCATAATTTTGCCCATTGATAGCCATCCAGAGCTCTCCACCCTGGTAACTCTCTGCACCTGGCCTATTTTTCCTACTAGATTCATGCCTATCTAACTACCTACTACAAAATCATTATGGTGTACACCAGTAGGGTAAGTAGAGGCAGGCTGGCTTCCTCACCCAGGTGTCTGGGTAACCAAGGGAAGCAGTGTTCCCATAGCCTTGGACAGGCCTGATAAGTAGTGTTCTCATAGCCTTGAGACTGGGCTCGATAAACCATTCCCATAACATGAACTGGGCTCACATGTGCAGAATTATGTTATGTTATATAGTTTTCTGGTATTTTTCTGGCTTTGTTTGCCTCTAGTATTTAAGCAGGTAGGGAGTCCCTGCTGTATGCCATAACAAGTGCCACACTGGGGAGCAAGGGCCATGACATGTGCCACACAGAGACATAAAGGGGGACCCATAGCTGGCAGCATGCATGGCTTGCCCACCCTTGAATAAAGGCATGTCAGACATCCCAATGGTTCCGTGAATATTTTCTGTCTGCCCAAATGCCATGGACCTGCCAGGCCTTGAATGGTCACAACGCAACATCTAAATGTAATACAATGTTATATGTCAATTATATCTCAATAAAACTGAAAAAAAAGGAATGATGTCTTAATATAAAAAATCAATTATATTTCTATACACTAGCAACAAACAATTAAGTTGAAATCATTAAAGTGCCATTTACTGTAACATTTTAGGAACATGAAATAAGTAGGCATAAGTTTAACAAAATATGTTCAATACCTGCACACTGAAAATACCAAATATTGGTTAGAGAAATCAATAAAGACCTAAATAAATGGAGAGAAATACTACACTAATGGACCAGAAGATAATACTAAGATGCCTCTTCTCCCCAAATTGTTCTGTAGAGTCTGCTCAGTCCCAATCAAAGTCTTAGGAAGCATTTTTTTCATATAAATTGACAAGTGGATTCTAAAATTTGTATTAAAATGCAAAGGACCTAACATTTTGAAAAAGGACAAGACACTATCTGATTTCATGACTTAGTGGAGTCTTATAACAGTGATTAAGCAATTGAGACAGTATGATACAGGCATAAAGATGAACAGATAGATCAATAGAACAAAACAGTATAGAAGTGTACATATACATATATGGTAAATTGATTTTTGACAAAGTGTCAAGGTAATTCAATGAGGGAAAATACAGTGTTTGCAACAAATGGTGCTGAAACAATTAGATATCCATGTATATCTTTTTATGGCCTTTGTTTTGAAGTCTATTTTGTCTCATATAAGTATTGCTACCCCAGCTTTTTTTTCCCTGCCCATTTGTTTGAAATATTTTTTCCCCAACACTTCACTTTTCATCTGTGTAGGTCCTTTGTTCTGAAGTGAATCTCTTGTAGGCAGCATATATACGAGTCATGTTTTCTTATCCATTCAGGTACTCTATGTCTTTTGATTGGAGCATTTAATCCATTTACACGTAAGATTATTATTGATAGGTACTTATTCATTGCCATTTTACTCCTTTTGTAGCTGTGTTCTTCTCTCACTCTTCCTTTTCTTAAAGCAGTCCCTTTAGCATCTCTTGCAGTGCTGGTTTGGTGGAGATGTATTCTTTGAGGCTTCTTTTGTCTGGGAAACTCCTTATTTCACCTTCTATTTTAATTGAGGGCCTTGCTGGATAGAGTAGTCTCAGATGCAGGCCTTTGTTTTTCATTACTTGGAATATTTCTTGCTTGTAGTGTTTCCATTGAGAAGTCAGCTGCTAGCCTTATCAGGGGTCCCTTGTATGTTACTTTCTGTTTCTCCCTTGCTGCCTTTAAGATTCTCTCTTTGTCTCGGAATTTTGCCATTTTAATTATGATGTGTATTGAAGTGGGCCTCTTTGTGTTCCTCTGGAATGGGACTCTCTGTGCTTCCTGGATTTGTGTGACTTTTTCTCTCATCAAATTAGGAAAGTTTTCCATCATTACTTTTTCAAACAGGTTTTCTATCCCTTGTTCTTCTTCTTTTTCTTCTGGTCTCCCGATTATACAGATATTATTATGTTTCATGTTATCTTGCTGCTCCTTAAACCCCTCTTCATTCTTGTTTAGTCTTTTTTTTCTTTTCTTGCTCTTTCTGGGAGTTTTTTTCTACCTTGTCTGCCAGCTCACTGATTCAGTCTTCTGCTTCATCTAGGCTACTTTTGTGTTCTTCAATTCAGAAATTGTATTCTTCATTTCCCCTTGGCTTTTGTTGATAGTTTCTGTTTCCTTTTTCATGTTGATATAGTTTGCAGTAAATTCTTCGTAGTTTCCCTGTAGTTTCTGGTAATCCTCAGTGAGCTCATTGAGCTTCCTTATAACCACTGTTTTGAACTCAATATCTGATAGTTGACTTGCCTCTATTTCATTTAGCATTCTTTCTGAGGATTCCTCCTTTCCTTCCATTTAAGGTTTCTTTCTTTGTCTTCCATTGTTTGTGATACTCTTCTTGTTTGCCCCTGCTTCTTAAACTGATCTGTTCTGACTCCCTGAGTTTGTGGTGTGAATTTCTATGGTAAGAGAACTGTGAGACTCGGTGGTTCAGTCTCCTTGATCTCCTGAACTTGCTGCTCTTGGGATGCTGTTTATGCTGGCTCTCTGGATGTAATTGGGTTTTGATTGCTGTTGAGTCATTCTTTGGTGAGTCCTTCCCTCCAGCTGGTTGACTGAGGGTCACTCTGCCCACCACTCTGTCTTGTATGCTGTTGTACAGGTGCAGTCAATTAGTGCTGAAGGTGATTCTTCTGTTTGTCCAAGGTTATAAGGCTTCTCTCTCCTATTGTTCAGTTGTTTGTTCTGGGTGATTTCTCCACAATTTAGTTGTAATTCCGGATTGGTCTTGGGAGGAGGTTAGTGTGGCTCCCATTCACTCTTCCACCATCTTGCCAACCTTGTTTTATTACACTTCACTTCACTGCACTTCATAGTAGTTGCATTTTTTACAATTTGAAAGCAAGATCCTCCTTTACCCAAAACATTACAGCTCACTTTATTTTGTTGATCTAGAACTGAACCTGCAATATCTCTAAGGCATGCCAGCAAAATGGGATTTACTCATTCAGTCTCAGAAATTCTAAGCAGAGAGAAGGTTAGGGTTGGGAGGAACACCCAAATGCTGAAATTGGGTGACCAGAGGGGGTCAGAAGAAACTGGGAAAACAGTACCAAACAGACGTCTTCAAAGCTGGAGTGGCTGGGGATGGAGGGTAGGGAAAAGGGTGCTCTAGGTATCCATGTACAAAAAAAGTGGGTTCCTGCTTTATACCACACATAAAAATTAATAAATTTAAAATGGGTTTGTAATAGTGGGGAATTGTAACCCACCCCACCATTCTTTTGACATTGTTTCTGTAAGTACTGAATCTGGCTAATGTGTAGCTTGTAGATAAACAACATACTTATAGAAGAATCCTAGAAACTAACTTCAAAAGATACAGACTCTGACCTTTAGCCATCCCAGCTCTGGGAGATTTGCTGACCTTTAACCATGGAGACAGGATGACATAAATCCAAGATGACTGGAGCCAGGATGACTAAACCAGGATAACACACACTAGACCATTACTTGCCTTATCAGAATGGACTGTGCTCATCTATATGTAGAGAACCTTTCAATCCCTTTCCTTGATCTCTTTGTTTTGTTCCCCTCTCCCTCCTTATAAAAACCTCTGTCTCCACTGAGATGTGGAGATGGGCTTTGAGATGAGTCCCCCATCTTCCAGGCAGCCAGCACTTAAATAAACCACTTTTCTTTACATCAGCACCTGTCTCTAGAGTACTGGCTTTTGAAGCAGTGGACAGCCAGACCTGCATTCAGTTACAGGTTGGAGATCTAAATGTAAAAGCTAAAACCATAAATTTTCTGGAAGAAAACATAAGAGAAAAACCTTTGTGTTACTGGGCGAAAATTTCTTAGGTAGGACATAGAAACACAAATCATAAGAAATATTGATAATTGGCCCTGGCTGGGTGGCTCAGTTGGTTGAAGCATTGTCTCTCACACCAAAAAGTTGTGGGTTCACTTTCCAGTCAGGGCACGTTTCTAGGCTGCAGGTTCAATGCCCTGGTGGGGGTTGGGGCATTTAGAGAAGGCAACCAATCAGTATTTCTCTCTC
>VMDR010024211.1:0-15143 GCA_007922815.1 Macrotus californicus | reverse complement strand
GTCCAAACTCAAGAGGAAGAATGTTTACCTCTCTTTAATTTTGATGGGGTAAGTCTACTCTAGATGGTATAGCCAATAAATATAACCTTATTAGTTAAGCCAACTCATCACATTTCAGATGGGCTCTGAAACAACTTTGAGTTTCCCTTTATCATTCTTAAACCCAGCATTATTTTTCTGTGATAAAGAGTCCTTACTACCTAGAAACTAGATAATTTACTATAATACCAACATTTTGGAATTGTTGTAATTGACATTTCAGATACCTGTTTCTGTTCAAATAAATCTGCATTATTTTATTACTAGAAGAAAATAGGCTAAAAATTCTCAAGTCATATTTTATTTCTGAGAATAACTTTCTAAAAATTTCTTCAAATGCTAAAATAAAGACCCATATTGCCTACCCAGTAGCATCTGTTGAGTGCCTGAATTGGACGTAAAACATTTAAAAATCTTTTGAAGCATAGAATTTCATCTACTTTCCCATTGCTTCAATAGATGGTGATGTCAGGTCAAAACCAGTATATTCCTGTCCCCTGGCTTCCTTCTCTTCTAGCATGCTGTGCCCATACTCAGACCTGAGAGAGGGGGAAAAAACAGCACGTCAAAAGCTGTCCTTCTGGCACCCTCAATTTCGCAAGCTCAACTTGTCCCGTGGGAATTCACTATGCGGCTATTTTATTTTTGTTCGATGAATACATTTTATGATTTTGTTTTGATCATGTGTTTCTTAAGGTACAGTTTGGTAGGATAAATAAATGCTGTAGTCTTATGGAGCTGAGTACTTTCCAAGGAGACTTTACAATTCCTACTTTCAATACTTTTCTTCTAAGTTACCATATCAGAGAATCATGAATTCTTTAGAACTCTCTGGAAGGACTGGAGTTTACATCCTTGCCTGCTTTTAGTGTGTTTTGCTGGTGTACCTGGTCTTACAGTTGTCACTGACTCACCGTCAAAGACAAAGGGGCAGTGTAGGTCAAAGGCTACACACATGGACTCTACTCTGAAGTCAGAAATGCTTGGGTTTATCACCTTTGGACAAGTTACTTTGCCTCTCTGAGCCTTGGGCTCCTCATCTATGAAATAGAGATGGAAATACTACTTATGCTGACATTGTTTTATGGATTAAATGAGTTAACACATATAGAATGTTTTAACACAGGACAGAGGATACTAAATCTCAAATAAATGGAAGGAAATACTAGTCTTGGTAGGCATTTCCTCTTATACCTCAGAATGCCTATAATGCTCCATCTAGATATTGCAGTGTTATTATAATATTAAAAAATGAATTCTATTTTTTATATTTCCAAGAGCAACATAAACATCCCCAAATAATTTCATACAAAGGGCCACTAAGTTGCACAAACTGAAATACACAAAAAAGCACAAGGTAGTCCACAAAGATTCCTTTAGTTATTTCAAGCCCGATATATTTTTAAATCCTAAATTTTAGTATTCAAATTCATATTCTAGAGCAAAAATTGAATTCACAAAGGTAAAGTAAACCGGGCTTTTAATGACTCTACAGCAAAAAGAAACAACTGTATAGAATGACCATCCAGCTGTCCTGGAGAGGAGCGACAAATACAGGCAGTTCAGGCAGTGACCTGTTTACTTCTGAGATTGTGGTCCTGCTGCTGTTTGATTTTTCACTGTAGTGCCATCCAAATTTAAGCCTTGCAACCTCAAATGTTTATTTTCACTTTTGAGCACAGAAAACCTTAGCTGAACAGAGATACATAAACAATAAGCTATTAATGCAAATATTCCAACAATTTCCTCTTTAAAAGGATATCAGTGTGTAATCATATAATTGATACTGGCTGTCATGACACTTAATTATATTAAAAGAATAAAAATGCATAAATCCATGCTTTAACAAAGACAATGAAAACTACACAGAGAAAGACCTACAACAGTGTCCCCATTAACCACTGTGTGAATTTAGACAAACCCCTTGAATCTTCAAAGCCAAATTAACCAGAGAAGTTTAAGCTTCAAGGCTCTCTCTTTGGCCCAAGAAGCCCTAGAAATATATACACATTTAGATTTGCATAAAATTTGCAAAAGATACTTTAACTGCAATTGGTTATAACTGCTATCTTCTTTCATGGTGATCTCTATCACCCTTCCCATGTTGGCTGGTGCTGCTGTGTTTGCAAGGTCTTCAGGAGTCTGGCTAAGGGAGGCTGAATTAGGAATACATGCAGTTGGAGATATTGAAATGACTTTAAGTAGATCCCATTATATTAGTCATCTCTGTGCAGAAATGGCTTCTAAGAACACACATCCACTAGCACACTATATTCAGTTTCATAACACAAAGGCATAGGCAGAAGATTATACCATAATATTACTCTGTCTTTTGGAATCCAACACTAAAAGCGTGTAGTCAGTGAATGAGAAACAAGACTGGAAATAAATTAAGCCAGGGGCTAGTCTGTGAGAAATTCTTTCATTTATCAAACATTGTAATGTAAAATTGAAAATGAAAAATGTATCAGCACATGATTAAAACTGAATTTCTCTCTTGTCAAGATACTCAACAGTGCAGAATATATATTTATAAATGCATAATTTTGGAGGGGTTGGAGTTGAGCAAAATAGAATTTGTCAGAGTTACTCTTTGCTGATCATAAAGCAAACACATCTGTGTGTAAAGTCACATGGTTTATGCATCCCAATAATAAATTATATATTTCAATCAACCCTACAAGAGAAAAAGCTAAATTATCTTTCTTTTCTTTTCTGTAGAAAATATTACAATATCATTTTAGTAGGAAGAAGCTACAGATACTGCATTAGTCTGCTGGGGCTGCCATAATGAAATTCCACAGACTGGGTGGCTTACATAGTAGCAATTTATTTTCTCACTGTCTGGAGGACAGAAGTCCAAACCAAGGTGTCAGCAGGGTTGGTGTCTCCTCAGGCCTCTCTCCTGGGCTGGGTGGTGGCCACTTCTCACTGTGAACACACGTCCCTGGTCTCCCTTCAGGTGTCCTGTCTTCTCTTGTCAGAAGGATACCAGTGAGCTTGTGCTAGGGCCCACCCTAATGGCCTCATTTTAACTTAACTATATCTTAAAAATCCCATTTTTATTCTGAAATACTGAGGGTGAGTGCATCAACATATGAATTCAAGGGGAACAAAATTCAGTTCATAGGAGACACTAAGAATATGCAGACAAAATGTAGTGAAAAAAGTAAATTTTGTAGGTAGTTAATAATTTGTTAAACTATGATTTTTTAACAGATTTTGTGAGGTTTCTGGCAGTTGTCATGTTTTTAAATGTGCATTTGTTTCTATTTATTGTCTCATGTGGAAGATATGTTCACTTTGTACTAATTTGTATTTATAACTTGTTTTGTATTCTTTTAGGAGAGCTGCCTCCCGTCCCCCACAGTCTATTGGATTCAGTACCTACAAAACCAGGATGCACAACTAGCTCATAAATTCTATATCTTTATAAAGTGTCAGGATTCAATTGATTAGTCTCTAAAATCAAAATCATTTTGACACCGAGAAACATGCAGTTTCCATTTCAATATAAAATGATATTTTGAAATGGCCATCTTTAAAAAGTCATGTAATAAATCTGTTTCCAGGATGGCCAAAAAGAAGGTGGCTTTTTATCTTACTACTCAACCTTCCTTAAAGTCCCAATACTAAGTTACTTGCTCTGTTCATATTATATTTCATATTCTGTTTCTATTTCTATATATAAAGGTCATATGTGGGAAAATATTTTTCAATGACAATCAGGAAAATTTTGTCTAGTAACACCAACCATATCTACATGAGTCTGACCTTGCCAAGAGGACAACTAAGTATGGCATTTCATATTTCTATATTAAAGTCTATACATCATTTTTAAGTGGGGCACTGCTTGGATAAACCCTGTGCATGCACTTTCTCCTGGAACATCAGCATGCCCTTCAGCAGGATCCGAGTTTTGCCTGAGGACTAAACAGATAGAATCCAGAAGAGAAAATAAGCTGAATGCCCTCAAGAGCTGGCCTGTTTGACAGATACCTTGCAGAATAATGAGATAAATAAACCGGCTATCTAATTTATAAAATCCTCATGTTTTGCATTTCCAGAAATCCCCTACCTCACACTCATTCAAGATTCTGTCATTTTATATTTTACTTCATGTTTGAAGTCATGTAAATGTAACCAAGCATGTCGATCGATCTCGCTTTGAACCTTCTCTGAAATGCTCAGAATTTAGGTCAAACTTTCAGGGGCTAAATGCCTATTTTGTTTCATAATAATCACAATTCACCATCACTTGGTAATGTTTGAGGGAAAATATTTTGGATTTCTTAGAACAAAGCTGTTTTTGAAAAGCCTAATGAATTTACGGTTCAAAGTAAATAATTGCAATTTTATTTTTTCTAAATTTAAATTTCACGAGGCTTCTTCACTTTGATCTGGATTTCTGCTTCTTTTGTTGCATCTGAAAAAGAAAAATGATTTTACACACTCATACGTGGTCTTGAGTTAAAAAACCTCACTTGCAAAATGTGACCCTAGCCATGATCAGCCATGTCCTTAAAGTCGCAGAAGAGTAGAGAAAGGCCAGCCATGTCCTTAAAGTCGCAGAAGAGTAGAGAAAGGCATGGCCAGAGTTAGTTAGTATCACTCTTGTAATTTTTTTTCTGTTTTCTTCCCTGTGACGTTATTCAAGTAGCCCAAATACTAAGACAAATATGTTACCCATTTTTATCTTGATCCCAGATAAAAAGTAGAAAGTCAAATGGTGGTTAGTGTTCAGCTTTGGATCCAGGGATCAGATCTATCATCCCTCTAACTATTTTGAAGGGCTTGTTTCCTCCACAGCACAAGAACTAGTTCTCATTTCAAAGGATGCCTTTATATTCTGAGCCTTTCTTCTAGCAAGTTTTGGTTTGAGGGAAACGGACAAGAGGAGAAGCCATGGGTGGTCATGCTAGAAGACGGCCAGGATTATTTTGGCAACTTTCTTTGAGATCAACATTCGCATTATGCGTGCCTTTGGAAAGTTACAGCCAGTAGAAAAATGTATCATGTCTCCTGTAGATTGGGACAATTCTGCTTCCTTTATACTGCTGTGGATATCCTTTTTCTCTTCTGCACTGGGAGAGCATCCAAGGATGAGGAGGTGGGTGGATACAGCGAGTATCAGTTGTGAAGTTAGGATAGAAAAGGGACAAGTCTTGGTAGCCAGCACAACATCCAGAGTACATAATAGATATCTTTTGCGAGTTAAATATAACTTGGACAGTCGACTTCAAAGCATAAGTTTATATATTAAAAGATATGGCTCTTCTCTTAACTCAAATAAGAGCTATAAAACATCAAATCTAAGAAAAGGATTTAAGAGCATAAATATCTATGGAAATGATAGCTTCATGAAAAAAGCGAAGAAAAATTTTGAAAGAAAAACTATTCATGATGGCAGTGAAGAAGATCCCATCTGTGCTTCTTGTCACATTATTTTTATCCTCAAATTTACATATTGTATTTACAAATGTTTCTGTTCTCAGGTTAATTTTAAGAGCTCAAGTTGGGTAGTTAAATGTTTTAATTAAGCATGACAACTAAATAAACATGAGAACACAAATCTTGGATGCTAAATGAATATAGATGACCATCTAATTTTCTCCTCAATCCTCAGCCAACATGAGTTCAGGCCCATCTGTGTAACTGCCCACTAGACATATCCATGTCACTGTCCACCCATAATACCACAATTGCCTAAATGTATTACTTTTTCTTCCCCAAAAGTGTACTGCTCTGCATCGTCCTCACTTCAATCAATATTATCACAATTTTTCTAATTATTTAAACTGCAAATTTCATCCACATCATTCTCTCATCCTTCTTTTTCATGCCCAACCTCTAAAGAGACTGCCTTAAAAGATGTCCCATTTTATGAACCTAGTCTAAGTTCTCATCATTCTCATCTCAATTACTACGATAAACTCCTAATTCATGTGAATGTGCCAAAGTCTACCACTTTCCAATTATACTGATACAACCATCCAGTTTTTTTTATTGACCACTTTCACCATGATATTCTATCACCCAAGATCAAATCCTTCAATGATTCTCCATTGCCTACTGAAACAATGTTTTGCTTTCCAGTCGGTTATTGAAGCTAACACCACATAAATTTTTCTCCTATCAAACCCTACAATTATGACCTGAGTATTCTTTTCAAGTACTGCAGACAACCCTAATCTCTTATTTTCTCATTTTCTACCCCACGCCCCACACTGAGCACAAGAATGTTCTTTCTCCTACTTTCTCATTGCCTACCAAATTCTCGTACTTCATAAGAGTTATCCAGTCTCACCTTGTCTCTGATTTTTCTTTACCTTTGTGGCACCAGACGCAGTATAATAGAGTAGGAAATACATACTCTGAGTTTTCTGGCAAATCTGAGATCACATCCCAGCCCGATCATCTATCTCCTATGAAGGACAAGCTAAGTCCTTAGGCCTTAGCTTCCTTGTCTGCAAATTAGCGGATATAGGCCAATGAAAGATTAAATGAAATCATGTTTGTAAAGTACAAGAGTGGGTAAGCAGTCTATGAAATACTAACCTATGCTTCTAAATATAGTCAAAAGGCAGTTGTTAAAATTATGACCTTGACTCACTAAATGACCCTTAAATATTAAACCGAAAGGAAGTCTCTGTGGCATACATTAATTGCTGCCCACATAGTCTAAGTATTACGAGCTATTTGAAAATTGATCATATATACTTGGCATATATACTGCATTTAAGTAGAACTCTTCATTAACAAAACATTAAAACATTCCCTCACATGACATAGCCACAAGCAGCTAGACAGAGCTATATTTATTTTAAAGTTGGGAAACGAATGTGAAGATTCTTTAATTCATGCAGGCCTACCTGCATGGGAAATTTCTAACGTTCCATTTAGCATTATAATTTTTCTAAGTAAAATGACTGACAAAGAATAGAGTGATATTTTTACAATCCAAGAGAGACCTATGCATAGTCCGCAGCCCCCCTAAGACAGAGCTGTCATACAGAGTAAAGCTGTGCTGGGAAAGCAGTCTGTGTCCTCTGACAAACAGGATTGGACTCCAGGGGTCTACCCGAAAGAGGCGTGGTGGTGTCCAGGCTGGTACTCACTTGGAGAAATTGTGAGCAACTGACAGAGGAAGAGGGGCATTTAGAGACTAACAAATGATGGTGAAGTGGCAACTTAGGAACTTTCTTTAGCTTACACAAAAGTCATCATTTTATAGGACATAAAACAGTAACATGTTATCTACTGAGCAGGCAATTTCAACCATGTGGAAACATATGCTCAAAAATTTGCAGGAAAGTAAAAACCTTTCAGGCATTTTTATAATTTTAGAACCAACTGAATAACTTTCGTCATCAGTTTTCCAGTTTATTGCATATTTTTAAAGAGCAAGAGTTGTAACAAGTGATAGAATAAGGACCCGGGAAACAAACAAAAAAAATGTCAACTGATCGCCTGAGATGGAGGACAACAGCAGTAAACACACAAAAATCCAGAGCATGGTATTCTGGGGCTTTTACTGCAAGTTCTTTCAGCATATACATTCCAATGGCTCCAGGGCATCATTTTATTAACAGCACAATAAAATGACTAGTATTGTTAATAAGAAACCTTTCTTAATTAAATCATTTCCCGCAAAACTATTTCTAAAATGTATTGCACAATTCCCTCCTTTATTACACTCAGTAAACTGATTCTAATGTAACCTTTGTTCCTGTTTCCTGAGTATTGCTACAAAACAACCAAAGGGCTTAAATAGTTGTGGAATAAAATATATGATCTCTTTATTCTGTAAACTGAATAAAAATTGTGTTCAATCAAGTAAGCACGGCACTCTTTTTTGATGGATCTCAACATCATTCTGGATTAATGCTTAGTGACAAATATTGACTATAATACTAGTCAAAATAATAATAAAGGCATCAAGCCCTTTCTGCATCCTGCTCTCTGTCTGCTTTATCTCATTTAATAGTCTCAATAATTTTTATGTCATAACTGCAATTATTCTCATTTTGCAGTTGAGAAAACTGAAGCATAAAAAGGTTAAGTAATCTGCCCATGTTCATGATAAAAAGGGACAATGGTTTTTATGATGTAACCTTGTAACTCAGCATTTCCCAAGGTAGTTGTACAAAATAACAATTGTTACATGCTAAAGGGTTTCCAACGTTAAACATATTTGTGGAATTTAGGATTAGATTCATTGATTTTACACAGGACTTCTCAGTAACTTTAAAAACTTAAGGGGCACCAGACTACATAAAATGTAGAACAATGTTCGGAATACCCCACAGTTATTTAACAATACTCCATTTTTCTTCAAGCATCTTGAAAAACATGTATTTCTTGAAACAAACTTGGAAAAACAACTTAAGTATAGAAAATACAATAGTTATTTCTCTACAATCCTTATTTGTGACATCCTTTAAAATAAATCTGAGAAAATAATGTCAAAATACACAACTTATAAAAATAGCCCTATATTTTTCCAAATGTGATATACATGGTGTTATGAGTTGAATTGTGTCCCCCAAAGAAGATGTGCTGAAATCCTCCCCAACCTTCAGAATATTACCTTATTTGGAAATAAGGCTGTCACTGGTTGAGATGAGATTATACTGGAGAAGGGTAGGCCGTTATTCTCATATGACTGGTATCCTTACAAGAAAAGGAGGGTGGAGAATGCCATGCAAAGACACACAGACACACCAGGAGACGTGTGTCTGTGTGATGACAGAAGCAGAGACTGGCGCAATGTAGCTGCAAGCCAAGAGATGCTGAGGTCTGAGAGCCACCACCGGAAACTGGGAAGAAGCAAGAGAGGGCTCTGTGCAGTCTCAGAGGGAGCATGGTCCTAAAGATACCTTGACTTCTTCAGAACTGTGGAAGAATGCATTTCTGTTGTTTTAAGCCACCCAAGTTGTGGTACATTGTTACAGTAGCCTTAGACAAATCACAGGTATGGTTTACAAGAAGATAAAGTTCCAATACCTTGAATGTGGAATAAAATGTAGAATACTTAGAGTAAAGCACTGTGTAATAACTGGACAGAGTAAACAATGTGGAAAGAGACTTGAGAGTAGACATTCATGTGGTCAATGGAGATCTACTTGTTTACATTAATTTTAAAAAATCTAGTTAAGAATCACATGATTTCACTCACATGTGGTATATACTCGTAAAACTGAAAGATCAAATGAACAGACAGGAAAACAAAACAAAACACACACAGACACAGACAACAATAGTATGGTCATTACCAGAGGGATGGGGGTGGGAGGTAGTAAAGATTAAAGGGAGTCAAAGATGTGGTGATAGAAGATCTGACTTCGGGTGGTGGGCACACAATGCAATATACAAATGATGTACCATAGAGCTGTACACTTGAAACCTCCATAATCTTATTAACAAATGCTGTGCCATAAATTTCATTAAAAAGCTTATCTACAGTAACTAATTAAACATCTGTTTGAAATTCAACTTTCTCACCTGGAAAATGGACCTACCAGCTCCTACCTTATGAGATTGTTATGATGATTAACTAAGATACATAGCATATCAAGAAGCAAACAAGATGAATTACTATACTTGCTACTTCATGTTACCAAAATTATCTCTCCAACCACCTCTAGCCACCGACATTTTGCTGACCCCTTCTATGAGTTATCTCAGAGAACTCCAAAGTCACTGTGAAAGTGTTATTCTAGTGAAGAAAGAATTGATGCTATGAGTAGGTTTCCAAGTTACAGCATCTCAAACGTAGTATCTGTGAGATACTATGCATCAGTTTAATGGCTCAAAGAGTTAGTACAACTTCTACAAACACCACATTTAGAAGAAGACAGCACAGAGCCATACGTCTTTGAAAGTTAGCCTTCCATGAAAGTGATTCCATGAAGAAGATTTCAATTTCTTTGATAAACTTGTCAGGCAAAGCTTGGCCTAAGACTACAAATATTAAGAGTATTTAATTGGACAGAACAGCCTCCAAGTAGATAATGGAATGGAAAAATCAAAACAGTTACTACAATGACATTCAAAATACAATTTAAAATTAATGCTATAGTTTTATAGCCATTTTGTCCATTTATTAAATTATTTAATATAATATAAATCTATCTGCTTAATATTCAATGTATATCATTTTTATTTATTCAAAGGGCTGATTCTAAGCACAAACATATATTTATTTACTTTCTTCTGAGTCTTTTCTCCCAGCTGCCCTCACTTTGTCATGATCATTCTGCCCTGCTATTGCAATTTTTCTCATTAGTTCGGGATCTATAAAAGGCATTGATATTGCACGCCTACTGGAAGTCACGCCCAGGTCAAAGATGCTTACTCTGTCTTTATAGTTTGCTGTTCAATACAGGAAATTCTCTAGTAACAGTTCCTATCATATCACATCAAGTCAATTCAAAAATATTGCATCCATATATAAAAGCCATTCGAAAAGAAAAATTTATTGCATAATTTACCTAAACTGACAATGAAAAGCAGGAGTACATTAAAGTGAGAAGACAGATTAAAGTATTTGTTCACATTTAAGGGATTCCTATATAAGGTACAGTAATATCTAACTGAACTAGCATCCTTAGAAAATGAGCAGTTCCATGGAAGCAAATGTCTGGGGTAACTGAAACTTTTCATTTCAAAAGACAAACCTCACCCTCATAGATAGAAGAAACCTCTAAAATATTAGTGTATTACCTATATCTTTGTGATTTCTAGTTGGTAAATAAAAGAAGTATTAGAACATGAATAAAATATTAGTTGTTAAGAGTTGAACTAGTAATTCCACTGCTGTGATTATACCCTAAGAATTCTGAAACACCAATTCAAAAGATCCTATGCACCCCAATGTTCATAGCAGAACAATTTACAACAGCAAAGTGCTGGAAACAGCCTAAATGCCACCAGTAAATGAGTGGATCAAAATCCGTGGACATTTACGCCATGGAATTCTACACAGCAGAGAGAAAGGAGGAGCTCCTACCCTTCACGACAGCATGGATGGAACCGGAGAGCATTATGCTAAGTGAAATAAGCCAGGTGGTGAAAGACAAATACCATATGATCTCACCTAAAAGTGGAGCCTAATCAACAAAACAAACAAGTGAGCAAAACAGAAATGGAGACATGGAAATAAAGATCAAAATGACAGTAACCATGGTGGGGAGAGGCATAATGGGGAAAGAAGGGGAAGGGTCATCAAGGAACTTGTTTAGAAGGCCCTATGGACAAAGATAATGGGGCGGTGGGGGGAGGATTAAATGTGGGAGGTGAGGGTGGGTATGGCAGGGGAAAGTAAGAGGGGGAAATGGGGACAACTGTAATTGAAAAACAATAAAAAATAAATAATAATAAAAAATAGTTGAACTAGTAAATTTAACACATAAGGAGTAAGATGAGCTGTTAACCTGCCTAAAGAACTAGATTTCCCCCAAGTCAGTACCAAAGCAGCAGTCTGAAAATCTGGCCGCATCACTGTTAAAAATGAGAAATGTCATTATGTAACCAACAACATTACCATACCCACAGAAAGACTGTCCAGGTGGTTCCTGTGGGCAGAATAAAGCCCCTTAAAAAAAGTCTACCCCTAAGCCCCCAGAACCTGTTAATATGTTGCCTTACGTGACGAAAGAGATTTAGCAAATGTGATTAAGGATCTTGAGAAGGGGACGATACTCAAGCATTCCTCAGATGGGCCCAATATAGTCAACAAGGGTCATGATCAGTGAAAGATGGTGTCAGGAGAATCAGACAAGGAGAAGAAGAGGCAGAGACAGATTGGTAGCAGCGTTCCTCTGCTGGCTTTGACGTGAGAAGAGGGACAGAAATAGAGGCAGCTTCTTGAAGCTGAAAAAGGCAAGAAACAGATTGTACCTTAGGACCTCCAGAGGTCACACAGCCCTGCTGACACCTGGGTGTCAGCCCACCAAAACCCATTTCAGACTTTGGCCCTCCAGAACTGGAAAATGTGAGTAGCTTAAGCCACTGTTTGTGACAAATTGTTAGAGCAGCAATAGGGACTAGTATGGTGAACTTCACACAGTACTGACAAAGCACACTGAAGTGAAGCAAAAGATTGGTTAGATTTTTTTTTAACTTAATACTGACCAAAAGAAAGGTACACTAGTTATTGGAAAAGCATATGCTTCTTAGTCAGGAGACCTCATTGGATTTTTAAGCAGCTCAGATACAAAGTGCACAAAACAATGTAATTTCTTTTGATCAACCTCTGAGTCCACAGTGAAACCGTGTAATGACCAAATTGGTTTGTAGGAGGTAAAATAGGAAGAAAGTGCTCTAGGTAGTGAACTGTATTATAAAAATGAGCCTGAAGGAGAAAGCATCTCGTGATAAACCCAAATCCTTCTACAAAGATGTATCTTTATAAAACTGAGTGCCTAGCCCTCGTGGCTGAGGATTGGATTGATGGCATCCCTGGGTGCCCTGCCATGATCCCTTTGTAACACCTTTGTCTCACTCTTCTTTTGACACTTCCTTGACTAGGTGTACTGTAAGTTATTTGAAATATTTCAAAACTGATTCAGGGACATTATTCTAGTAACACAAAGGTAGTAAACATACTTTGAGGGCTTGCTATCTGCCAGGCAATATACTATAAATGTTTATAATTATAATATTTTTTAATCCTGAAAATAACTTCTGAGGCATCACACAGAGGTAAAATGATACCTAAAGCAGGTAAGTTAACCTGTCCAAGGTCATACCATTAATAAGGAGACAGACGTTGAATCCCTGTGTGTCTGACTGCAAAGCCCCAGTCTTCGAACTGTGGTCACCAGTCTCTGAACTATGATACAACCATGACGTTGGGACTTCAAGGCCTTACGGCCTACCACTATCATAGCAAATTGTCCTGAAAAGCCAGATTAAAAAAAATCTTGAATGGTGTCTTATGGGAGTTTGCTAACTTCTCAGATTCTAAATTATATGTCCCACGAAAATTAGGAAAAAAACCTTGTTAAAAATATGTCCAAATTATAACTTCTAATTTTATTCTATAAGACAACACTTTATCTACAAATTGTGTTGCGTGAAAAGATTAGCCTTCAAAACCACTTTAAAATACGTAATGATACCATCTATTCTAGTAACTTACTGGTTCAGAAGACCTTGTCACACTCTTTTATAATTATTGGTGATGTGCTTGACTGGTTAGATTATAAACTACCTGGGGAAAGAAGCACGCATTATTTGGGTTTGCATCCCAGCCTATGGCATATCTTCATGGAGAACCTCTGACAATGTTGGAGAAATTCAACATTGTGTGAAAAACTCAACAACAACACCAACCAGAAGCAAGCCTCCCCTTATCATGGGAAGCTGGTGGCATTAGCACGGTGTGTGCACTGTACCTATTTCCCTGAACAAGTCACCCTACGGTCTGTGTGTCTTATTCCAAAACTAGGGGCTGCATGTTGCCATCGAGAAGAAGCAGCTCAAATAGCCTCTAGTTTCCTGGAAATTGTTTGCTGTTATATTCTTATTTAGAAGAGAGAATTTTTCTGTGAAATATCACAAGTAAGAAAATTATGTCTGAATGTCATCCAAAGACCCATAACTTCTTCCCTGAGTAGAAGGAGCCAAAAGACCATCCACTTGAAAGGCGAGCCTCTAAGCTGGCAAACTATTTAACACATATGTAAGGTAAGACATCTTCACTCATCATTGCCAGTCATTAAGAGAACAAAGATACCTTGGAGTCTAGACCCACTGGGATGACTGAATAATCTGACCTTTAGGTGGAGGACTAGAAGCAGTTCATCTAACTTCTGAATATTGCTTAAGATTATATTTGATTGGAAAATAAATAAATAGTAGAATAACGTATTGTCTGCGTTTCTTAAGGTCCTAAAACACCTGCCTTATTGTGACTTAAAGAAATTAAAGCACAGTCTTTCCCAAAGATGTCCATCATCCCTGACTTGGGCAAACCCTAGACCTATCTAGAGATGACAGCTATTAGCTATCAATACATATGTGATTTATTAAATGAGTGAATGAATAAATGAATGATGGAAAGGTAAATTTATGAAGCATGCGAGGTTAGTGAAAAGAAAATCAATCTGAATGTGGCTTTATAAAAGCAGTGTTTAGTGTATCTCTAAAATTCAACTTGTTTAAATGAATATAAACCACTGGACCTCAGAACAGGAAAAGCTGATTACAAATGTTAATTAAAATATTTAATTTTGCTGGTTATGATGAGCTACATGAAGAAATATTATTCACACTCAGATAGCTCACAGAAAACTGTCATGCAAAATGGAAGGTTAATTTGGGAGCTAATATAGGAAAACAAAGTGCTGTCTGCCTACTAATCTATGTTTATTTAACTATAGTTTTGAATATTTGTTACTAGATAAGTAAAAACAGGAAAATAAAGCCAGTAGGCAATTGTCAAGTATGCTTTCTAACCAAGAAGCTAAAACTTGTCTTACAATAGCTACACTATCTTACACCGATACCAATTGGGTTCATTGGACAAAACTGATTTGAGTAAGTACTGTGTTCCAAGCAACGTGGAGGCTCTGGGATTGAGAGATGAGTAGGGTATTGTCCCATTCCTCGGTGAACTCAGAGTCTAGCAGAACAGGCAGATGCACAAATAACTCACCTGAACACACTCTGATGAATGCCATGATATAGATCTTTTCAAATGACTGTGTGAGGCCCATTAAAAAATCATAAATTCTAAGTCAGCATTGAAGGAAACTAAGGAAGGCTTCACACAGCAGGCCACCTAAGCATTTGGCTTTAAAATGGCAATGGGAAGAGAGGACATTATATAAGGAGATGGCAGCATGATCATAAACATGGGCGAAACTAAATGGCAGTACTATAGAAAGCGAACAGATGGATGAGGCTAGAACAAATAATTTCTAATGGGCAGTCAGTGAAACAGGGCACAAAATAAGCAAACATCAGTGGTGGGATTGTTGGCATTTCTTCTGTGGCAATAAAATGAATGAATTGAAATATTATCCATCACATATCTTCCTGACCAGTTAGAACTCATCACAGAGATTTTAACATTATTTGTTTTGCATTCTATTGGT